>JAVJIF010025316.1:0-58686 GCA_038442645.1 Agave tequilana | reverse complement strand
CAGGTCAGAAATACCCTTACGTATATACGCTAAGCATCAGTACAAGCAAGGATCAGAGTATGACAAAGCGTAGCGTCCATTCATATGCCAACATAAGACGTACAAAGTACAACGTTATCACAGATTGTAACATACATTTACATATCACATGCATCATATATCACAGCCAAACACAAAAGTACGATTTACAATAAGATTACAAGATGCTCACGAGCTGGAGGAAGGTTCCGCGAGCCCAAAAAGAAAAGTCTGGGACGACAGCAACCGAGACTAATCAGCCTGCTCGGAAAGGAAAGCTTGATCTACCACAGAAGGCTCCACCTCGATCCAAGGTTCGGAACCTGAACATACAAATTCAAGGGAGTCAGGACCTCCCGAACAAGTAGAGCAGGTTACAGCCGAGTGGCAATAGAAACATGAGCATGAGAGTTGTATAATATCATGAGAAATCAGCCAGCAAGTAAAAGAAGCACCACATATTATAAACGGAAGGGCAATGTATACGCTTAAACTACGGCTTCACGAGACTAGTACTCGAGGGAATAATCCAACAAGGAAACCCTCATCTATATACCTTTATCTCATGTCACCGTAATCCAAGTGCATACAACTCCCACAATTAGCGTCTTTTATCATATTATTATTATAGCTCACCTTACCCTGATATCTAGCTATGTGGACTAGCGTCCCAGCACACATAGATCCATATCCCAATAAAGCAAGGTTATTATTGGAAACCAGCGGGGGGTATCAACGAACTATGTTTACAGTGGGTCCCGTACATACCCTGGACCACGGCCCAGGATTGTTCCGTTGCTTGGTGGACGGAAACAGCCGCAAGGCTAACAGAGGGACTTATGTATGCCCTTATCATGATGGTACCAGGAAGGCGGGAGCCAGCACTCCCCTCGGTCGCCTGGAGGCCCACAGGTCAGACCGGAAGTTTTAGTTGCACAACATGCCTAATACCACTGTAAACACGAACACATATTGATAGCCGCATGTTTCCCCCGACCCAATGTAAGTTGTCTCATTTATGGTATATTAAATAATTATCAGATTTCGGGAATGAGCAGGAAATGTCAGGAGTACAGGTATATCAGGAGTACTAGTTCGTACTATCAAGTAATCAAGTTTGTAAATCATGAAGTCCGGTTATCATTCCCGTTATAATGATAATTATAGGAGTCAGGTGTATCATGCCTTGTGTCAATAGATAGCATGATAAGAGGTGATATTCATCAAGTAACATGTCATGAAATAGCAATATCTAATACATGACCGAGTATAAGATTCATTTCAAGAAAGTAATTAACCACAGCAATAACCAAAATTAGTCGACTAGGGAAGGCAATAGTCAACTTATAGGCTGCGTTTTCGCAAGACTGCGTTTCACAAGTCCGCGTCTTGTCTCCAGTCCGCGTCTCACAAGTCCGCGTCTTGTCTCAAGTCCGCGTCTCACAAGTCCGCGTCTTGTCTCAAGTCCGCGTCTCACAAGTCCGCGTCTTGTTCAAGTCCGCGTCTTAGGAGAGAGTTAGTCGACTGTAGAAAAGGGGTAGTCGACTAATGAAAGCTGCGTTTTCAGAAATAAGGTTGCGTTTCAAGGAAGTTAGTCGACTAGTTGTGGGGTCAAGTCGACTAATGGGTGCAAAACAGAGAACAGATCCTGATGCTTGAGGGTGGTTTGTTGATAATATTACAAGTATGAGAACAATGTCCAAGTCTTAGCGAGTAGAATTACTCGCCTAGAATGCGTCCAAAGTCCAGCAGAGTGCCAAGTGAAGAAGATGAGTCCTTTGCCAAGTTAATCACCAAAACGATCACCGGAACAATCGCGAACGATTACCGGGAAATCTACGGTGATGAAGCTCGGTCCCAAACCAAAAGGAGGGCACCGGCCTAGAATCCTGTCAACGAAGAAGAACACGGCCCCAATCCAAAGGAGTGGCCGGTCTCCACAAGAGAAGGCAAAAGGTTGATGGTGCAAGTCCAACTCAATATGGCAAAACGAGATTTTGCAAATGGCGTTGCGGGGAATGAAGCTATAGTCCGCCGGAAAGAGGTTGACGAGGGGGTGAAGATGGTATGCTCGGTGGAGGCTACGGTGGTGCAGGTGGTGGTGGAGATGGTGATGAAGTTTTGTGGAGGTGATGGGTTCTTTTGGTGTCTCTTGGTGAAAGAGGTTGAAGAAGATGGAGTTAGTTGTTTGGAAATGGTGAAGGAGATGGAGGAGAAGAAGGTGGAGGATTGGTGATGGAAAAATGGAGATGGTGAGTAGTTGTGATGGCCAGCCAAAGGGGCTTGGTGGTGGTGAGCTTGTTGTTGGAGCTTGCAGGAACAAAAAGGATGAAGGAAAAATGGAAGAGAGAGATGGGGATGCATATATATATAAAGGGAGGAAAATATTATAATATAAACCATCATCACTTTCCCTCCAATGAGTGTGGCGTTTGCAAAGTCCCAAGGCTGCGTTAGGCCATTTAAAGAGCCAAACGCGGGAGCTCAAGGCTGCGTCCAGAGGAAAACGCAAGGAGGCTGCGTTTCAAAAGAAAAGGACAAGGCATGGGTGATTTGGACTTGAGTTGAGTCAGCCCATAAGCATTTAATGCAGCATGGAGAGGGTGGCTGCATTAATGATGAACTCAGCTGGTGAAGCTCGCGTTTGAGGAAGGAGAGAGAAAAATGGAAAAAGAGATAAGTGGAAAACTTGGATAAATTCTCGGTATCTGGGAAAATACCGAAAACTCTAGGAATGACTAAAAATTGAAGTATCTCAGAAAGCTATCCAAAAATTCACCAAAAATCATAAATATTATGAAATAACTTTTGGTGAAATCGGTTTCCAGAAATTCTATCTCATTTTCAAAATAAAAATCCTGAAATATACTGGGATCGGTGTCTACACCGGGTAGGCTGAATTTTCGATAAGATCTGAAAATTCCCAGAAAATGCCAAAGGAAGAAAACATAATTCTAAGAAGAAATGTGAAAGCAGAATCCGGAAATTTGGTTCCAATAGCAAAAAAATTCCTGGAATCAACCAGTGATACTGGCCGACACCGGTTTGGAGATCTACAATTAATTCTGAAAAATTCCAGAAAATCATGAAAAATCTAGAATATTAAAAAATAATATTTGAAACTAAAATTAGTCAAATCTGAATACCAAACAGATCAAATCATGCAGTACTGCTATATGAGTAAGTATTTAAATAGCAGAAAATAAAATAAAATAAAATAATAATAATAAAATGCACCCAAAAATCAGGATACGTAACTGTGCACGTATACCGAGGATGGGGTGTTACAATCTATCCACCTTACAAAAATTTCGTCCTCAAAATTTCAGGAAGGGGAAGATGACGGTAGAGAGAATAGGAAGAAAGGGTTTTACCAACTAAGTTGAAAATAGTTGAGGGTAACGCTCACGAATAACGTCCTCCCGTTCCCATGTGGCCTCTCCTGGCGCATGCCTATTCCAAGAAACCAATACTAATGGTATTGCCTTATTCTTCAGGGTCTTAACACTTTTGTCCAGGATGGCCATCGGTTGCTCTACGTAAGACAGATCTGGCTGTAGTTCCAGTTCGGAGTGATCCAGAATGTGACTCTCATCCTTGACATACCTCCTCAACTGTGATACATGGAATACATTGTGTACTCCTTCTAAAGATGGAGGTAATGCCAATCGGTAAGACACATCTCCCACATGATCCAAAATTTCGAATGGGCCGATGTATCTCGGACTAAGTTTTCCACGAGTACCGAACCGGATTACCCTTTGGTGGGTGATATCTTTAAAATACATGCTCACCGGTTCTGAATTCCAATGGCCTTCTGTTTGTGTCTGCCCAACTCTTTTGTCGGCTCTGTGCTGCCCGGAGATGATCTCTGATAATTCGGACTTTGCTTGTTGTCTGAACTAGAATGTCTGGTCCCATAAGTCTTCTTTCGCCGACTTCGTCCCAACATATCGGTGACCTGCATTTCCTGCCATACAATGCCTCAAATGGGGCCATTTTGATACTAGCCTGATAGCTGTTATTATAAGAGAATTCTACCAAATGAAGATAGTCTTCCCATGACCCTCTAAATTCTATCATGCAGGCTCGTAACATGTCTTCAAGGATCTGGATAGTCCGTTCAGATTGTCCGTCTGTCTGGGGGTGATATGAAGTACTGAATTTCAGACGAGTTCCTAAATTTTCTTGGAGACTTTCCCAGAAATGTGATCGGAATCTCGTGTCTCTATCTGACACGATATTAACTGGAACTCCATGTAGACGAACAATTTCTTTCATATATTTTTCTGCAAGAACTTCTGTTGACTGACCTACTCTGAAAGGTAGGAAGTGAGCTGCTTTTGTGAGGCGGTCAATGATTACCCATACTGCATTATTACCCTTAGGACTGCGAGGTAGTGCTGTGACAAAATCCATGGTGATATGTTCCCACTTCCACTTGGGTATTGGCAAGGGCTGAAGAAGTCCAGCTGTTCTCTGGTGTTCTATCTTTACCTGCTGGCAAACTAAGCACTTGGCCACATGTTGGGCTATCTCCCTTTTCATGGCATTCCGCCAGAACTTCTGTTTCAAGTCTTGATACATTTTATTCCTCCCGGGTGTATGGAATAGGCTGAACTATGTGCCTCTGCCAAAATTTTCTGTCGGACTTCTCCTTGGGGGACACAAATTCTGTTACCAAAATATAATGCGTTGTCTGAATGAATACGGAGGTCAGTTCTCAATCCAGCTTCTATTTGAGCTCTGAACTTCTGCAATCTGGGGTCTTCTTTCTGAGCTCTTTAATTTCATCCATCAGGGTTGACTGGATCTGAAAGGTCATCAACTGTCTTGTGCTATCGACTCCTCGTACTATCATTAAGTCCAGTTTATGAAGTCCTGAATTAATTCCTCCTGCTGAGTAAGTCGTACTAGCATCTTATTTTCTGGCTTCCTACTCAATGCATCTGGTACGGTGTTGACTCTGCCCGGATGATACTGTAAGTCGATATCATAGTCTGCCATTAATTCAAGCCACCGTCTCTGTCTCATGTTCAATTCTTTCTGCGTGAAGATATACTTAAGACTTTTGTGATCAGTGTAGATTAGCACCTTGTCTCCCAGAAGATAATGCCTCCAGATTTTCAATGCGAATATTACCGCCGCCAGCTCTAAGTCATGAGTTGGGTAATTCCTCTCATGTGGTTTCAGTTGCCTGGATGCATAAGCTATGACATGACCATGCTGCATTAATACACACCCTAGGCCTTTCCCGGATGCATCACTGTATATAACCATCCCTCCTCTTCCTGAAGGAGTCTTCAAAACTGGAGCTGTAATGAGTCTCTCCTTTAATTGCTCAAACGCTGCAGCACATTCCTCGGTCCATATATATTTTCTCCTTTCCGGGTGAGCTTTGTTAACGGGGCTGCAATCTTAGAAAAATCCTGGAAAGCGCCTATAATATCCGGCTAATCCAATAAAACTCTTAATTTCTGTTACTGTCCTTGGAATTGGCCAGTCCTTTACTGCCTGAATCTTACTAGGGTCTACTGAAATTCTTCTTCTGAAATTATGTGTCCAAGGAAGGCCACACTATTTAACCAGAAATCACATTTGCTTTGCTTAGCATGAAGTTGTTCCTGTTGGAGAGTCTGTAACACTATTCTTAAGTGGTCTGCATGCTCTCTGTCGTTCTTCGAATAGATTAAGATGTCATCTATAAAAACAACCACAAACTGATCCAAATATGATGAGAACACTCTGTTCATCAAATCCATGAAAACTGCAGGGGCATTGGTGACTCCGAAGGGCATAACTAGGAACTCATAATGGCCATAACGGGTCCTGAATGCTGTCTTGGGAATATCTTCTTTCCTTACTTTTAGCTGATGGTAGCCTGATTGTAAATCCAATTTAGAAAATACTCGAGCTCCATGAAGCTGATCAAACAGATCATCAATTCTTGGTTAAGGGTACTTATTCTTGATGGTAACTTTGTTCAATTCTCTATAGTCTATACATAACCATTTACCACCGTCCTTTTTGTTTGCCAAGAGTACTGGAGCTCCCCATGGTGAAGCACTTGGTCTAATTAATCCCTTATCCAAGTATTCTTGCAGCTGTTTCTTTAGAATCTCTAACTCAGTGGGTGCCATCCTATATGGAGCTTTGGATATCGGAACTGTACCTGGAAGGGTATCAATAGAGAACTCAATTACCCTATCAGGTGGAAGTCCTGAGATCTCCTTAAATACTTCTGGAAACTCATTCCAAACTGGCACTCTCTTCTTCTGGATCTCACCAGCAGTCATCTGTGCTTTTCCTTTGGCAGGTTTGCGTTCTCCTTCAAATTGGAACTCAGGCTGAAGCGGTATTCTGAAAATAACTTTCTTGCTTCGGCAATCAATGACCGCATGGTATTTGCTGAGCCAAGTCATGCCTAAGATTATGTCGTACCCTCTAGTATCTAGTACGAGCATATCTATGGCCAAGGTCCTGTTACAGAGTTCTACAGGGCAATCAATACAAACCTTAGTAGATACGACTACTCCATTCCCTGTACTAATCTCCCATTGGTGGTCTAAAGTTCGAACAGGTATATAATGCAAGGCAACAAAACGATCAGATATGTAACAATGAGATGCACCCGAATCAAAGAGGGCAAGAACGGGCTTCGAGTGTACCCTGATCTTACCTGTTACCACTTCTCCAGAAGTTTCGGCCTCTTCCGCTGTCAGGTTGTAAGCTCGTCCTCTTCCACGGCCTGCTGCAGCTCTAACTCCCCTCTGGACTGGGCGGATAACTTGCTGTGGGGGAAGGGGAAGGGCTCTCCTAACCATTGGTCCCTGGTTCCTCTGTCCATCTGGTCCTGGAAGTGCTGGTAGTGCTTGGTTGGCCATCCCCATTCTCTTGTGGGGGCAGACTTCTACTGAATGATCACGGGAACCACATGCCAGGCATAACCCATTTGCCCTACGGCAATTCTGTCGGGAGTGACCTGGTTTCTGGCAATAACTACAAAAGAAGAATGGTTGGGTTACTGGAAAGGGAGCTGGTCGGAATGGCCGTCTCATGGCTGGGACTCTCGCTGTTCTGAATGGACCTCCTCTCCCTGCTTGTGGAAATGGCCTCTTCATGGCCTGGTTCCTCATCATATTAGATTTCCCTTTCTCCAGACCTCGCTCCACCTCCGAGCTATGGTGAGGACTTGGGAATACGTTTTCAGCTGTTGGGGCATCAAGAGGATTTGAATGTCCATTCGCAAACCCTGTTGGAACCTACTCGCCCGCTTTTCTTCATCAGCCACCATATATGGAGCGAAGCGGCTCAGCCTCAAGAACTCAGCGGCATACTCATCCACAGACCGGTTCCACTGCTGAAGTCGGATGAACTGTTCTTCCATTTCTTTCTGAGCGGTGGCAGGGAAAAATCTACTATAGAAGCTTTGGGAGAACTGGTCCCACGAGACAGGTTTCTCCAATCTCGCTTCTTCAGCTAGCCACCAGGTCCTGGCTACATCCTTTAGCTGAATCTTGGCGACCTCCACTTGATTTTCTTTTGGGACCCGGGCTGCGTTCAACAGATCTGTGGTGTCAATCAGCCATTGCTCAGCATCTAGTGGTTTCTCTTCTCCCGTGAATATCGCCGGTTGTAACCGCCTGAAGTCTGATACATTCCCCGGCCTTTGTTCCTTGGGAGTTACTAACTCTTGCCGAAGGAGTTCCGTCTGCTGTTGCTGATTTTCCATCATAGTCTGGATAACCCTCAGAATCTCAACATTCTCCCCCGCGGGTCCATTCGATGCTTGTCCGGCATTGTTACGACTCGTCCTTCTATCCATACTTATGTTGGTAAAAAGGAGACTGGAAACTGGAAAGATGAAAGGATTTTAGGACACAAGGAAAGGAATCAAGAAGGACTAGATAACTTGTACATTGTAGTTGGCAATGGCAAATTACATTAATTTGCTGCTTGATTGTACTATAGGTGTGAGAGCCTGGCTCTGATACTAACCTGTAACGCCCCGATCCCACGGTACGGGGACGTCACTGCGACGTACATACGCAGGTCAGAAATACCCTTACGTATATACGCTAAGTATCAGTACAAGCAAGGATCAGAGTATGACAAAGCGTAGCGTCCATTCATATGCCAACATAAGACGTACAAAGTACAAGGTTATCACAGATTGTGACATACATTTACATATCACATGCATCATATATCACAGCCAAACACAAAAGTACGATTTACAATAAGATTAAAAGATGCTCACGAGCTGGAGGAAGGTCCCGCGAGCCAAAAAGAAAAGTCTGGGACGACAGCAACCGAGACTAATCAGCCTGCTCGGAAAGGAAAGCTTGATCTACCACAGAAGGCTCCACCTCGATCCAAGGTTCGGAACTGAACATACAAATTCAAGGGAGTCAGGACCTCCCGAACAAGTAGAGCAGGTTACAGCCGAGTGGCAATAGAAACATGAGCATGAGAGTTGGTATAATATCATGAGAAATCAGCCAGCAAGTAAAAGAAGCACCACATATTATAAACGGAAGGGCAATGTATACGCTTAAACTACGGCTTCACGAGACTAGTACCTTGAGGGAATAATCCAAACAAGGAAACCCTCATCTATATACCTTTATCTCATGTCACCGTAATCCAAGTGCATACAACTCCCACAATTAGCGTCTTTTATCATTATTATTATTATAGCTCACCTTACCCTGATATCTAGCTATGTGGACTAGCGTCCCAGCACACATAGATCCATATCCCAGTAAAGCAAGGTTGTTATTGGAAACCAGCGGGGGTATCAACGAACTATGTTTACAGTGGGTCCCGTACATACCCGGGACCACGGCCCAGGATTGTTTCGTTGCTTGGTGGACGGAACCAGCCACAAGGCTAACAGGAGGGACTTATGTATGCCCTTATCATGATGGTACCAGGAAGGAGGGAGCCAGCACTCCCCTCGGTCGCCTGGAGGCCCACAGGTCAGACCGGAAGTTTTAGTTGCACAACATGCCTAATACCACTGTAAACACGAACACATATTGATAGCCGCATGTTTCCCCGACCCAATGTAAGTTGTCTCATTTTATGGTATATTAAATAATTATCAGATTTCGGGAATGAGCAGGAACATGTCAGGAGTACAGGTATATCAGGAGTACTGGTTCGTACTATCAAGTAATCAAGTTTGTAAATCATGAAGTCCGGTTATCATTCCCGTTATAATGATAATTATAGGAGTCAGGTGTATCATGCCTTGTGTCAATAGATAGCATGATAAGAGGTGATATTCATCAAGTAACATGCCATGAAATAGCAATATCTAATACATGACCCGAGTATAAGATTCATTTCCAAGAAAGTAATTAACCACAGCAAATAACCAAAATTAGTCGACTAGGGGAAGGCAATTAGTCGACTTATAGGCTGCGTTTCGCAAGACTGCGTTTCACAAGTCCGCGTCTTGTCTCCAGTCCGCGTCTCACAAGTCCGCGTCTTGTCTCAAGTCCGCGTCTCACAAGTCCGCGTCTTGTCTCAAGTCCGCGTCTCACAAGTCCGCGTCTTGTCTCAAGTCCGCGTCTTAGGAGAGAGTTAGTCGACTGTAGAAAGGGGTAGTTGACTAATGAAAGCTGCGTTTTCAGAAAGAAGGTTGCGTTTCAAGGAAGTAGTCGACTAGTTGTGGGGTCAAGTCGACTAATGGGTGCAAAACAGAGAACAGATCCTGATGCTTGAGGGCTGTGGTTTGTTGATAATATTACAAGTATGAGAACAATGTCCAAGTCTTGGCGAGTAGAATTACTCGCCTAGAATGCGTCCAAAGTCCAGCAAGAGTGCCAAGTGAAGAAGATGAGTCCTTTGCCAAGTTAATCACCAAAACGATCACCGGAACAATCGCGAACGATTACCGGGAAATCTACAGTGATGAAGCTCGGTCCCAAACCAAAAGGAGGGCACCGGCCTAGAATCCTGTCAACGAAGAAGAACACGGCCCCAATCCAAAGGAGTGGCCGGTCTCCACAAGAGAAGGCAAAAGGTTGATGGTGCAAGTCCAACTCAATATGGCAAAACGAGATTTTGCAAATGGCGTTGCGGGGAATGAAGCTATAGTCCACCGGAAAGAGGTTGACGAGGGGGTGAAGATGGTATGCTCGGTGGAGGCTACGGTGGTGCAGGTGGTGGTGGAGATGGTGATGAAGTTTTGTGGAGGTGATGGGTTCTTTTGGTGTCTCTTGGTGAAAGAGGTTGAAGAAGATGGAGTTAGTTGTTTGGAAATGGTGAAGGAGATGGAGGAGAAGAAGGTGGAGGAATTGGTGATGGAAAAATGGAGATGGTGAGTAGTTGTGATGGCCGGCCAAAGGGGCTTGGTGGTGGTGAGCTTGCTGTTGGAGCTTGCAAGAACAAAAAGGATGAAGGAAAAATGGAAGAGAGAGATGGGGATGCATATATATATAAAGGGAGGAAAATATTATAATAATAAACCATCATCACTTTCCCTCCAATGAGTGTGGCGTTTGCAAAGTCCCAAGGCTGCGTTTAGGCCATTTAAAGAGCCAAACGCGGGAGCTCAAGACTGCGTCCAGAGGAAAACGCAAGGAGGCTGCGTTTCAAAAGAAAAGGACAAGGCATGGGTGATTTGGACTTGAGTTGAGTCAGCCCATAAGCATTTAATGCAGCATGGAGAGGGTGGCTGCATTAATGATGAACTCAGCTGGTGAAGCTCGCGTTTAAGGAAGGAGAGAGAAAAAATGGAAAAAGAGATAAGTGGAAAACTTGGATAAATTCTCGGTATCTGGGAAAATACCGAAAACTCCAGGAATGACCAAAAATTGAAGTATCTCAGAAAGCTATCCAAAAATTCACAAAAATCATAAATATTATGAAATGACTTTTGGTGAAATCGGTTTCCATAAATTCTATCTCATTTTCAAAATAAAAATCCTGAAATATACTGGGATCGGTGTCTACACCGGGTAGGCTGAATTTTCGATAAGATCTGAAAATTCCCAGAAAATGCCCAAAGGAAGAAAACATAATTCTAAGAAGGAATGTGAAAGCAGAATCCGGAAATTTGGTTCCAATAGCAAATTAAAATTCCTGGAATCAACCAGTGATACTGGCCGACACCGGTTTTGAAGATCTACAATTTAATTCCGAAAAATTCCAGAAAATCATGAAAAATCTAGAATATTAAAAAATAATATTTGAAACTAAAATTAGTCAAATCTGAATACCAAACAGATCAAATCATGCAGTACTGCTATATGAGTAAGTATTTAAATAGCAGAAATAAATAAAATAAAATAATAATAATAAAATGCACCAAAAATCAGGATACGTAACTGTGCACGTATACCGAGGATGGGGTGTTACAGGAAGTTTTAGTTGCACAACATACCTAGTACCACTGTAAACACGAACACATATTGATAGCCGCAAGTTTCCCCCGACCCGATGCAAGTTGTCTCATTTTATGATTTATTAGATAATTATCAGATTTCGGGAATGAGCAGGAACCAATCAGGAATACTTGTGTACCAGAAGTACGGTTCGTACTATAATGTATATCAAGTTTGTAAGCAAGATGTCAGGTCATCATTCCCGTTATCGTGATAATCATGAGAGTCAAGTATATCATGTCGGGAGTCAAGTGATAGCATGACAGGAGGATGATATTTGGCAGGTGACCAATCATGTCAAGAGATTGATATTAGTCCGGTGGCAAGTCATATCATAACAAGGGGCCTCGCCAAGTAGTATCATGTCTAGTGTTAGGTGATAACACAACAGTTGTCAGGTGGTACAAACAGGTGTTAATTAGTAGCATGTAAAAGACAGGTATGAAGTAATGACATGGCATGTCAAGTGTTAACTTATCAGGTAAATACATGGCATGTGATAGAATAGTAGCTGAGCACAATCAAGCAGAGCTGAGCAAGCTGGAGTGTACAGACAGCAAACAGTATTTAACACTGGAGCGTCTAGCATGATTACCGGGACGACTCGGCTTAAAGTGCGAGTAGAAAATCTGGCAGCATCTCGCCTAGACGAATCTAGTGGTAAAGCGCTGGATGCTAATCATGATAACCAGGCGGAGCTAAACAAGCTGGAGGCACAGGCAGCGAACAGAGTTTAGACACTAATGCGCTCTGCGAGGTTACCGGGACAACTCGGTTTAAGATACGAGCAGAAAATCCGGCAGCAACTCGCCTAAACGAATTTAGTGAATAAAGCACTGAGCGCTAAGTATGCTCACCAGACGGAGCTGAGAAACCTGACGATCCCAATCACGTCTCTTTCGAGATAGTGAGAGACCGGAGGCTAAATGAGAAACCTGACGATCCCAATCACGCCTCTTTCGAGATAGTGAGGGACCGGAGGCTGAAGGGTCCGGAAGCCAAGTACGCTCGGGGTTTAAACGCACTCTCGGTGACTACTAGCCATCCCAGGAGTGGGCAGAAACCCAGAGTCCAACGACCACGAAGGGTCGACCACGCATGGTATAAAGCAGTAAAATACATCACAGGCATGGTATGTATACAAGAATGAAACTACCCTAATACAAGCATTCGTCACAGAGCAATACATGTCCAGTCATTGGCACTCAGCCATACATAAATACAGGGACTCAGCCCAAAACAAAATACATAGAAACATGGAATAAAAATACATGTCGACCCGACGAAGCGGGGAAACCCAAATGGAGGCGAGAGCGAGGACACTCGCCTAAATCACCGGAAATGCCGAAAAGTCCGAATCCATGGAACTCGCGCACGCGCCATAAAATAATATAATAATATATAATTATGTAGAGAGAAAGCGAAGAGGAGAGAGAAAGAGTTTAGAGAGAGAAAGAGAGAGAAACCTAGAGAGAGAAGTATATGGAAGGAGAGAGTGCACAGGGAGACGCGGGTTTTGAGGGAGAGACGCGGGGGTCGCATCGCGGGAATAGCAGACGCGGGAATCACAGATGCGGGAGTCGAGGCGCAGGAATAGCAGACGCGAGAATCACAGACGCGGGGAGTCGCGTTGCGAAGGTGCCACAAATGTGGGGTTCGACACTCGCGTCCAAGTCAGGACGCGAGGAGAACGCCGACGCGAGCATGAACCCCGCATCGCGTCGATACAAGAATGCGAAGATCCGCGTCAAGGGATTATCTGGACGCGGGGTGAGATCCTCGTCAGCAATTTAACAGAGAGAGACAGGGAGATAAGGAGAGACAGTACAGGAGAGAGAAAGAGAGGGAGAGAGAAAGAGATTACTAGAGAGAATCTAGAGAGAGAAAGAGAGAGTTAGAGAGAGACTAGAGAGAAAGAGATGATGAGAGAGAGAGAGAATAGAATTCAGGAGAGAGGGAGAGAGATACAGGAAGAGAGAAAGAGAATTAGAGAAAGATGAGAGGGAGAAGGTTCAGGAGAGAGAAAGAGAGAGAACAAGGGAGAGAGAGTGGAAGAGAGAAAGGGGCGGTTGCCCCCCTCTCAAGGCTCACGGCCAGGCCAGGCCTGGCCGTGGCTCGCCTGGGCTGGCGCCGGGGCCCTCCGGTGGCCGCCGGCCAGGGGTGGCCGCGCCGGCCACCCCAGAGGAGGGGAGAGGATCAGCAGGGGGGCTGCTGCCCCCCTGCCCACGCGCAGGCCAGGCCGGGCGCCCCTCCCTGGCTGCGGCCAGGGAGGCGAGGGGGCTGCGCCGGCCAGGGGTGGCCGGCGCAGGCAAGGGTGGCCTCCGGCCACCCCAAAGAAAAGAAGGGAGGGGGCTGCCGCCCCCTCCACAACCGCGCACAGGGGGCCAGGAGGCCCCCTGGCCGCGCCCAGGCTGCCGGCGTCGCGCCGGCGGCGGTCAGCCCCCGCTGGGGCGCCGGAGGAGGGAGGAGATCGGCGGTGATGGTGGTTGCCGTGGCCGAATTTGGAAGAGGAAGGGAGAGAGAGAGAGGTGAGGGAAATTGGAGGGTGGAGAAGAAAGAGGAAGTGGTGGAGAGAAAGAATTTAGAGAGAGATTAGAATTTGGAGAGAGAGAGGGAGAGAATTTTGTGGGGAGAAGGAGGAGGAGTCGGTGGTCGCTGGCGCCAGGGGAAGGAGAAGAAAGAAAAGAAAATGAAAAGAAAAAGAAAGAAGGGAAAAGATAAAAAGATGGAATTTGAGGAAAAAGAAAAAGAAAAAGAAAAAAGAAAAAGAAGAATGGATGGGAGAGGGATGGGGTGTGGTGTCGCCCACGTGGAGGGGAGTGGGCTGCGGTGGTGGGAGAAAAGAAAGGAAAGAAAGAAAGAAAAGAAGGATTCAAAAATAATAATATTATAATATGGTCGCGAAATATCGACTGTTCCGGAAAAATCCCCAAAAATACCCAGAGGTAGAAAATGTCATCTTGAGGAATAATATGAAATTGGTTTTCAGAAATAAAATCCCGTTTTCAAATTAAAAATCCGGAAGTCAACCGCCGATACCGGTCTACACCGGGTCGGCCGGATTTTGATAAATTCTGAAAAATCTTAGAAAATGTATTAAAGAATAAAATATGATTTTAAGAAGTAAAGTGAAAGCGGAATTCAGAAATTCAATTCCGATTGTAAACTAAAAATCATGGAATCAACCAGCGATACTGGCCGACACCCAATCCGGTGGAATTTTCATAAATTCATAAAATCCTCAGAAAAAGTATTTAGATAGGAAATGTGATTTTATGAAATAATGTAAAAAGGCACTTCTAGTAATTCTAATCCGTTTGTAAATTAAAAATCTGGGAATCGGTCAGCGGCACTGGTCGACACCGGTTTGAAGATTTTCAATTTAATTCAGGAAAATTCCAGAAAATCATAGAAAATCTAAAATATTGAAAAATGATGTTTAAAACTAAAATCGGTCAAATCTAAATAGCAGAAAGACCAAATCGAGTAATACCCTAGGATCGGGTCCTCGATTCAGATTAGGGCTGACTCCGAGTACGTGAATCCGGGTCCAAGACAAAACGATCATATAAATAATTCATAATATAAAACAAATACAGGAAGTAAATCGAAAAATACGATCGAAAAATCTGAATACGCAACTAAGTACGTATTCCGGGAGCGGGGTGTTACAAAGTTGGACATAGGCTCTTAATTATTATCCAAGTATAGAACATAAGTTTGATGATTTCATCATAATTTTTGCATAACAAGGCAAGTAGATTCATTAACCCATCAAAACTATGAAAGAGCTAGCATGAGGTAAGAGACTATATCACTAAATTTGTTGGTAAAAATTAGAGTTAGCACTCATCTTCATGATCCATCAAAGGCTCTTGCAAGAATTGCAAGACACTAAACATGAGGCATACATGAATCAGTTGGCTCAATCACACAATATAATCAAAAGTTAGTACTCATCTTCATGGAAAGTCAAGAGCTCTTGCAAGAACACAAGACTACAAGTGATGCATCTAAGAATCATATGAGTTACAATCATCCAAGGGGTTAGTAGTCAATGATGTTAGTGACTAGCTAGTCATGAAATATAAAGTTAGCTATCCATATTAAAAGAGTAAACACAATGTAAGAAGAAAGTTAAACTACAACTAGCAAGCATGTAAAGATTTGAAACAAGTAGAAGAGAAATTGTAGAGCAAAGGTGATATCTTTATCTTGATTCTCACTCTCAATTACAGAATAACCTCTCTCTCTCTCTCTCTCTCTCTGTGTGTGTGGATCTAAAGCTAGAAGAAAAATGAAAGAATATACGAGAGAAAATTCAAAACTAACAAGAAGAATCCTAGCCGGGCTCTGGTCTCACGTCCCCCTCTCTCGGTTCCTGGTGCTCTTTATATAGGCATCAGTGACTTGAGCCCCAAGAAATGAAGCCACGCATCAAAATCAGAGCCATCAGGCCTGATCCCCGCGCTTGCGCGGTAAGATCAGGGCCATTGGCTCTTTTGGGACACACACTCCGCTTGTTAAGAGAAGCTTCCAAATTTATTGATTTTCTGTTATTTTTCATGTAGCTCCTGCAGATTGGGTTCTCAATTCAGGCTTCAAATTGGTGTCTATTTTTGGGCTTCTATAAATAACTTGGACTTCAAGAAATCTTCAAAAAATTACCTAAAATAGATATTTTCAGCCTATTTCTCCATTTTGCCCCTATTCCAGTGTAACTTGCACACATGAGACAGAATCAGGTTAATAGCAGAGTTTTATTGTAAAATAGAAAAAATGTGATATAAAATATGTAGAATCGATAATAATCAAAAGCCAAAATGAGCCACACAATCAGAGATAAAATAGTCCCCCATCAAGATATGGTCACTCCCATTACAAAAGGTATAAGTACCATCAATATAACAGGACAGAGGGTAAGAGAGGAAAAATTTTTTTATGGGCTAAAAAAGTGAACAACCAAAAAACCAGAAGCCAACCAAGAGCCTAACAGCCAATATAGCATCAAGCAAGCAGCCAACGTAGCAGCAAGCAACCAGGCAACATAGAGGATACTAACCAGCTAAAAGAACATGAAGACAACTAGCCAACATGTATGCATTCACGTAGCCAGCAGAGAGGCAAACAAGCATCCAACATAGAGGCAATGAAGCAGGGCAAAGAGCAGCAAACCAACTACCCAACAAAGCAGTAATCAAGCAGCCAACAAAGTGGCAAGCAAGCAGGCAACATAGAGGCAATCAATCAGCCAACAAAATCAAAACCAAACAAATTTAATTAACAAAGCATAGAGTTGGAAGATTATACCATATTCACCCAGAATCGTGATAGCTACCCAACAAGCAAACTGCCACTGCAACAATAACAACAACATAAGCTAGGTGATGATGAAAACAAAGCTGAATCACCCTCATTTCAAACCATTTTCCCGGCTAACAAACAAGAAAAGAACAATAAAGGAAAACTGCTTATCTGTAACCCGAGGTGGCGACGACTACCTCAAAAGAAGAAACTCATTCACGACATTCATCAACATTCCCAAATCCAAATGCAAAAAAATGAAAATTAAATAGAAGACTCAGATTTACATCACAGCCTAGCACAAATTCCACAAATTGTCCACTCAACAACGACAACCCTAGAGAGCACCACCCAAAAAGTTCATCTCGCCTTCCCACTGCAATTGAAGCCCACAATCATTTGCCCCAACTTTACCTTATAATTACAGTGTCTAGCATGGGAAGTGGGAAGACAGGCGACGGCGAAGAGGATAGCACGACGACGAGGATAGCATGGTGTTTTCAAAAATCAGGGTGTTGTCTCTCTCTCTGGGGAACCTCTGCGCCACCAACGAGAGCACGATGAGGACAAAATCACAACGATGACAGAACGCATGACGGTGAGATCGAGGGTCTAAGAGATGGACAGCCACAGTCTCAAGTCAGTGACACATAGATCTTAGCGGCGGAAGAGAACGAAAAGGAAAGACAGTCGGCGGGAGAGGAGAGATTAGCGATGAGAGAGAGAGAGAGAGAGAGGAAAGTTGAAGCAGGAATTACGGATTGAGGGTGTGAGAAAGAGATATGGACAGCCTTGCGGCAGGAACAGGGAGATCATCACCGGGAGAGACAGAGAGGGGAGGGTCAGCGGCGAGAATGGAGAGATCATCGTTAACCCTAATAGATCGAGAGATGGAAGTTGAGGCGGTGGGAGAACTCCATTAACCCTAATAAATCGCAATTAGGGTGTGAGAGAGGGAGGGGAAGGACTCACGGCGGGACGAAGAAGAGCAGCGTGATTAGTCGCTGCTTAGTCTACGATATTGCATCATTACATCGCATTTTCCTACCAATTTATTAATAAAATAACGCTTCTCACCTGTGTTTTGGTCTATTTTGCAGATAATCAAGAGTCTAAGGGTAAAGGAGTAATAAGAGCCTAATTAAACTCAATTTCAGGTAATTAAATCTTATTTCTTGAAGAGCAAGCTAGAGAGCTTCTAGAAGATATATTGGATCCAGAAATTGGGGACAAATCTGAAGAAACCTGGATCCAATTCACCCAAAATCGGAGATAATTAGAAGTTCCTCGCAGCTAGCCGAAACTACGGACCAAAACTAGGGACCTAAGTCCCTGGTATTGCTGCAAAAATGCAGCAACTGACGAGCAATCGCGGCATTTTGGTGGGCCCACATGTCGATCTTCGACGCGTGGCCTCGTCTCCCTTCCAGACTCTTCTTCTGCCTATAAATACTGCAAGTTTGGGCGAGAAATGGGAGAAGAGGGTTGTAGGCTAGGTTTTCTCTCTCTTCTAGTTGTAGAATAGAATTTTCTACTTCTTTTCTTTTGTATTTTCATTTTATTTTTAGATCTTGTAGTAGGGCTGAGTTGATTCTGGAGAGAGGGGGAGAGAGAGATATTGATGTAATAGAGAGTGACAATCTATGTAAAGGTGTCTCCTTTCTTTTCCATTATAATCTTCTCCATCTTCTACATGATGCTTAGTTAGTTTTTCTTTTCATGGTAATCTAACTACTAACCACTAACTAGCTAACCACTTACTTGATAATTCACATGAATCTAATAGCATCTATAAGGCCTTACTCTTGCAAGAGCCATTGATGGATCATGATGATGGATTCTAACATTCTAACATCTAACCACTAAAAAACTAACTTGCAATATCTTCTTTATTCATGCTCACCTCTACTTGGTTTTGATAATCTAATAGTAGCTTGCATTTTTATTGTGTGGCTTGGATGTGTTTGAATGTGGAAGAGTAATCTTATGAGCCATACTTTGTATCGTCTCTTGAAGCCAAGGATTAATGATGGCCAAGGATCCATGTGAGACAACTATCACTAAGAGGTTAGTATGTTTAGTGGAGCAATTAGTAGTTAGTAGCCATGTGTTTTCTTTCATAATTTTTCTTCTTTTCTTTACTTTGTTTTAAAAACAATTTCCAAAATCTTTTTATTATTTTCTTATTGATGTTTTAACCAACTTCTTAGTTCACCTTTATTTCATCTTCTTTTTGTTTTCAAACCCACTTCCTAAATCACTTCACTTTTCAATTCACCTTTATTTTATTATTGTGTTTTACCGATTTCACAACCACTTCTCCTTTGTTTTTACATCGCCGATTTCATCGTCTTCTCCATCTATTACTTTTGGATTTCTTTTCTTTTTCTTTTTTATTCTTTTAATAAGAAGAACTTATTAACAGCCGACATGAATAAGAACCGTTAATGCTTCTATCGCCTCTCGTCCCTGTGGATTCGACCCATTGAGCCAATGCTATAACGGAAGTATCGAGAGAATATTAGAACACACACTTTTCACTGAATTTACAAAGCACATATTTTCAAGTGCTGGTTTTTACCCGATCACAGCAACGGTAGATGGTGAGAGGAGATGGCAGGAAGTGGGCGAGAGTCATAGAGCTTGTCACGACAGAGAGAGTAACTAACACTAATAGACCACGATCTGGGTGTGAAAAAGGGAGGGGAAGGGCTCGAGACCGGAGGAGGGAGAGCAGCAGTGGGAGAGGGGATGGCAGGCAGCGGGAGAGAGAGGGTAGTTGAAGTGGCAAGAGGGAGAGTAACCTTAAGGGAGAGAGAGGCAGCGAAATAGTTTTTTAGTTCTTATTGTCAGAGAATGAGACATTTTCTCTCCCCAACAGGAGGATAATTGACAACCAAAAATTCTACGTTTGATTTCCTTGCAAACAAATACAAATCGGTAGCGAAAAAAATCATTTCCACCCAGTTTCGGGGCAAATAAACACCCCTTAAACCAAGTGTGTTTCAGACAAAGTGTCAGCTTCTCTCCTAGGATCTTGACACGTGTCATTTAACTCTACAAGAACCCCCCCCCCAAAAAACAAGGAAAAAAAAGAACAAAAAAGGAAAACCTTTATAAGATTGTGATGCATGTCAGTCCAAATTAGTGATCACAGTGGTATTTTGAGAGAAAAATCATATTGGGAATTCTTCTTGGAGGATCATGTTGGGTGCAATAAGAGAACGCAACGTGTCTTGTGGTTGAATCTCGATGCACAATGATTACTCTCTAAATATACATATTTCATACCACATCTTCACATTTATAATATTAAATTCTATTAATAACAACTCTCTTGTATGTTTCTAGGTCCATGGCATGAAATGAAGAAGAAGCCCAAAAATCCCATTTATTTAGTGATTTAAAGCCTATACATATAGCCATTAACTTTGGAAGGTGGTTCTGTCAAAACCAGGTGCCCATATCCAGAAACCAGGGGCTATAACCGACAGGGGGACAAACCAACAGCGTGTGCCAGAAGGCGCCGCGCGCGCGGTGCCAGTACGGTAGAGAAAACACGGCCCTGGCCACGTTTTTGTAGCTGTACCATGGAGCCGCGCGTCGAGATTTGACGCGTGGCTCCGCACACTCTCTTTGGTGCCCCCTTTTGCCTATAAATACCCTGGAATTTTCAGAGCTCAGGGGAGAAGAGTTTTGAGGAGAGTTTTAGGTTTGTTCTTCTCCATGTATGTAGTTTTTAGGGTAGTTTCTTCTCTTTAGGTTAGGTTGATTGTTCTTCTTCTTTCTCTTTTGTATTTTTCATTTCTTGTAGATCTTGTAATAGGGAAGAGAGTAGTACATAGGATGAAAGTAAGAGTGCTTATAATGGAAAGTGACACTCTATAAAAGGTTCTCTCTTTATCTCTACTTATTTTCTTCTCTCTAACTCCTTTTACATGCTTAGATAATTTTCTCTCATGGTAACTAACTACTAACCACTAACTTTCTTACTCCCTACTTGATAATCCACATGAATCTAATAGCCTCTACTTGGCCTTGGTCTTGCAAGAGCCATTCATGGCTCATGATGATGAATTCTAATACTCTAACATCCTAACTCTCTAATAAACTTACATTACTTTATTTCATGCTTGCTCTTTTTTAGTTTTGACGGTTTAAGTGTAGCTTGTACTTGTTTGTTGAGTTTTGATGTGATGAGTTATCTTATGGGTCATGCTTTGAAATGCTCTTGAACCAAGGATTAGTGATGGCCAAGGATACATGCGAGGCAACTATCACTAAGAGGTTAGTATGGTTAGTGGAGTCATTAGTAGTTAGTAGCTATGAGTTTTTTTTCTTTTACTTTATTTTAGATATATCTCAAAAATCAGAAATATATTCTTTTTAATGTTTCTATCTTTGTTTTCACCGTACACTTCTCTTTACATTCTTTGTTTTCTTTTCTTTTGATTCTTTGAAATATAGAAGAAACTCTAACACACACGTGAACATACCGTGAAAGCTTCTATCGCTTTCCGTCTCTGTCAATTCGACCCGTTTAGCCTCTATGCTATAACGGAAGTATTGAGGAAGCCAAAGTACGCACTTTTAACTCGTGATTTTAAAACATACACTTTTCGTGCACGGTTTTCTCCCGATCACACAACTTCAAACTCAACTAACTGAAAGAACATTAACATTGTTTCTCTCGCTCTCTCTCTCTCACATTTTTTCTCTCACAATCTATTTTTTTCTTTCTCTCTCATATCTGTTTCTCTTTCCATTCCCTCTCTCTGTAACACCTCGTTCCCGGAATATGTACTTAGATACGTGTTCTGATTTTTAATCGTATTCTTTCAATTTTCTCTCATATTTATTTTTGTTTTATGATTATTTATATCATCGTTTGGTATATGGATCTGGATACTTGGATTCAGAATCAACCCGAGTCTGAACCGGGGATTCGATCCCAGAGTATTGATCAATTTGACCTTTTTGATAGTCAGATTTGACCGGTTTCAGTTTCAAACAATATTTTCTTATATTTTGAATTTTTCATGATTTTCTGAAATTTTTCTGAATTTATTGGAATTCAACCGGGTTTGTGTCGACCGGTATCGCTGGTTGATTCCAGGATTTTTAATTAAAAATGAGATTGAATTTCTAAAATCTGATTTCACCATGTGCCAATATAATATTTATTATTTACGTGAATTTTTGGGGATTGTTCCGAGTTACTTCATTTTCTAGGCTTTTCCAGTGTTTTCGATATTTTTCCAGATTCCGGAATTTTACCCAGGTATTTTCCTTTATTTTTCTCTCTTTTCCTATTTTTCTCCTCCATTCATTCTTTTCCTTTTTTTCTTTTCTTTTCTTTCCTCCAATTTTTTTCCACCACATAAACCCCCCCCCCAAAATATCTTCTCCTCCCCCACTAATTCTCTATCCTCTCTTTCTCTTTCCAACCCAGACCCGCGTTCGGGTCCAGACTCGAACGTGGTTCTTACCCAGCGCTTGGACGCGGGGCTCACCCCCATCTCCCCTTTAAAATTCTCTCAATCTCTCTTCCTTTCTCTAATTAACACTCACGCTCTCTAATCTCTCACCATCTCTCACTTTATCTCTCTTTTCTCTCCTCTAACTGAACCAGCGGATCCTCCCTCCGCCGATGATTAGTCTGCAATTCTGCATTATTATATCATATTTTTCTACCGATTTATAAATAAAATATCATTTCTAACTGTGTTTTGGTTTGTTTTGCAGATAATCAAGAGTCTAGGGGTAAAGAAGTAATAAGAGCTTAATTAAACCCATTTTTGAGTAATTAAATCCGGATTTCTTAGAGGCCAAGCTAGAGAGTTTCTAGAAGATACATTGAATCTAGACATTGGCGGGTGTCTGATAAGAATCTGGACAGAAATAACTGAATCTGAGCATATCTGGCAGGTCCCCGAAGCGAGACGAATCCACGCACCAAAAACCAGGGACCTAAGTCACTGGTATTGCTGCGGAAACGAGGTAAAAACCATGTTTTCGTAGCAAAATGGTGGGCCCACGTGTCGATTTTCGATGCGTGGCCTCGTCTCGCCTTCCAAATTCTTTTTTCGCCTATAAAAGACCCTGCAGAGACCCAAAATCAGGCAGATTGAGAAATAGGCTAGTTTTTCTCTCTTTTAGTGTAGGTTAGTGTAGGTTTTCCTCTTTTCTTTTCTTTTCTTTTCTTTAGTATTTCCATTTCGTTTTTAGATCATGTATTAAGGCTGAAAGATTCAAAGAGAGAAAGAGAGAGATTGATGTAATAGATGGTGACAATCTATGTAAAGATGTCTCCTTTCTTCTCCATTGTAATCTTCTCCATTTTCTACATGATGCTTAACTAATTTTTCTCCTCATGACAATCTAACTACTAACCACTAACCATCTAACCACTTACTTGATAATCCACATGAATCTAATAGCCTCTACAAGGCCTTGCTCTTGCAAGAGTCATTGATGGCTCATGAAGATGGATTCTAACATTCTAACATTTCTAACATCTAACTCACTAACTTGCTAACTTGTAATACTAACTTTATTTCATGCTTACCTCTAATTGGCTTTGATGATTTAAAGTAGCTTGCAACTTGTTGTGTGGAATGGATGTGTTGTTTTAATGTAGAAGAACAATCTTATGAGTCATACTTTGTATCGTCTCTTAAAGCTAAGGACTAGTGATGGTCAAGGATCCATGTGAGGCAACTATCACTAAGACGTTAGGATGGTTAGTGAAGAAATTAGTAGTTAGTAGTCATGAGTTCTCTTTTATCTTATTTTAAAAATCAATTTCAAAACTCTTTTATCATTTTCCCATTGTTGTTTCACCGCCTTCTTAGTTCACCTTTGTTTCATCTTCTTTTTTTTCAAAATCACTTCTCTTTTATTTTCACATCGACGTTTCATTACCTTCTCCACCTATCGCTTTCAGTTTTCTTTTCTTTTAACTTTCTCATTCTTTAACAAAGAAGAACTTGTTAATAATCGACGTGAATAAGAACTGTTAATGCTTCTATCACCTGTCGTCCCTGTGGAGTCGACCCATTGAGCCAATGCTATAACGGAAGTATCGAGGGAACATTAGCACACATACATAATTTCACTGATTTCATAAAATACATGTTTTTAAGTGCTTATTCCGTCCCGATCAAATTTTTGGCGTCGTTGTCGGGGATGGGAATGATTTAAACTCACATTTTTGTTAACATTTTCTTCTCTGTTTTGGTGTTCAGGTTAATTTTTGCAGAAACTAAACTTCATAGAACTCTCCTTTTGCTTGCATGTCTCTGCTCTAGAAAACAGGGACCCTGTTTCCATAATTGTGCCGCAAAAACCTAAGAAAAGTCGCAAAAATGCGGCATTTGTGTGGCATTTGGACTTCATTTTTTGCAGGGTTCTTGCAAGTTGCATATATTGATATATTCTGTTGCTAATTTTCTACTTTGATTGCCTACACACTGTAATAATTAAAAAAAAAACTAAAATACAGTATTTTGACGCTTTTAAAACGATTTAGACATTTGCATTTAGGCACATGTCAATTTAATTCTAATATACTGTATTTTGTTTTATTGTTGTGATTTGGACTGAGGTGTACATACGGCATTGCATATAGCATAGGACAAACACGTGGGTGATTTACTTACTTTGTATTATATTCTTATCTATATTGCACACTTGCACAAATCGAACTTAAGGGTATAACCCAATACAAGATAAGGTGGGGAGTTCATCACCCTTTCTTAACCCAAAAATTACCTCCCACTCATACAACCCAAGCCCTAATCTAAAAATTGATAGACGTCGGCCCCAAGGGACATCTTGGACTCATTAAGAGATTGACCGAGGGTGAAACTTATGAGAATCTTACTCTTGTGAAATCGGTGTCTAAGGTTGGGGATTAAGAGGTTACGCCTCGAAGATACCGTGGTTTGGCGTAATTAAGGCCCGTTGCTTACGCACGGATACCTCCCACCATATTTTACCCCTACTTGACCGATTAGCCTGTGGTCATATTCATACAACAACCTCCCTCGGGTAATCGACCAGTTAGGAGTTGTCTAGGTCTAGGTCAACCCTACTATATGATTGGTTTTGATTTTTCTTTCTTTTTATTTGTTTGTTTTTTTTCTTTTTTGTTTGTGATAGTTTGTGAAATGGAATTCAACAAAAATAATTTTTTCAATCCTATATTAATCCATACTTCACATCAACCTCATTATCAAATAGCTCCAACCCAGCGTTGAAAATATAAACCAACCAAATAATCTGGATTGGATGTAATCGACTCAATATAACCCATACCGCTTATCTGAGGCCAAAATTTCAAAAATAATTTCAACTCTTCACAGAGTCAATGGGGATTCACCTTCCCCGAGTCAAATTTTCAACCACCTAGTTCATAATTTTCACAAATTTCACAATATTCATTCCCTAATTTTGCTTCCTATACTCCTTTTTCAGAATCACACATAGAAGAAAAATCTGAATTAGAAAAGAGTATAGAAGCCAACATGCAAGAGCCTGAGTGACAATTTCAGAAAATGTTGGCCTCCTAATTTCACAATATTTTCAACAGTCTTTCTCAGTCCCACCTCTTCAAAATGATCAAGCATCCATCTTGAAATTGACTAAGGAACTCTTGCATGAGTCCAAGCGACATCTCAAAACTTGTTGGACTCACAATCTTCATAATTTTTTCAAAACTAAGATTTCTACACTCTCTTTCTACAACCATTCGAAGAAAAATCTGAGCTAGAAAAGAGTATAGAAATCTTGCATGAGACCTCACAATAATTTCTAAAATCTTTTACCCAGTCTGTTGATAGATTAGAAGCATAACTGAGTCAATTGGTCAACATTCATAGGAATGAGAAAACTCACTCTTATCAACCTTTGACCAATTCAGATATCTCTAACTCTATTGATTTGATCCAGGCCGGCAGGCCCCCATCTCCGGCCAAGCACCCACCACTTCAACTCCAACTCCCTCCACTCCTCCATCTTCTTCAACTCCAAAAATCCATCATCATCCCCTTCAATCTCCCAAAATCCATTTTCTTCTTCCCTAAATTCCTCTGCCTCCTCAATCTCAACCTCCTACATCTCCTCTTTCCTTCCACTCTCCCAATGTCATCATCTCCACCCTTAAAATCTGCCTTCTTCACTATCTTCTCCAACTCTCCCACCAAATTCACCTCCAACCACCACATACAACCGTCACCTCCACCAAAATTTCACCTTCATGCAACATCACCACCATCATTACAACCCTCTATTACTTATCCACCTCCCACTTCCTCCAATTTCATCACCATCACCCTCAATTCCTCATCTCTATTACTAGACCTCCACAACCCACCACCTCCAAAACCACCCTCTCTTCCCCGGGGTTGGCCGGCCACCACCTGGCCAGCGGCAGCGGCGTTGACCCCGGCGCCGCCTGGCCCATGCCAGGCCATAGGCCCCCTGGCCCTAGCCGTGGCCATGAGCCCCAGCCCTCTTTTTTCTTTTCTTTCTTTCTTTTCTTTCCTTCTTCCTTCTTTCTCTCTCTTGCTAACTAACTCTCTCTTGATTTTCCTCTCTCTTAATTCTCTCTCTATAAATATTTATATATTTATATATATTATATTTAGAACATTGAACGCGCATGCGCATTGGTTATTTTGAATTTTAGATTTCATGGCGTATTCGGATATTTTTAGGCGAGTGTTCTTGCCTTAATTACTGGTTTTCCCAGCTTCGACGGGTTGATGTAATTTACTTGTGTAAATTGTGAAATTGGTGTATTTGTGCTATCGTGTTTGTATCATCATTTTAGTGGATTGGGAACAGTTTATAAACTATGGTTTTATACCAGCGTGATGTGTGTATCAGTAATGTATTTGTACTAGTGGGACGAATGTGTGTAATAGTGTAGTTTAAATTCCTGTTCATGTGTGTGTGTGTGTGTCTGTGTGCACGTGCGTGCTATGATATCTACTATACTACCATGCGTGGTCGACCCTTCGTGGTCATTAGCCTCTAGGCTTAACCGCTCTGCAGTTCTATATCAGCTTTCGGGCTAAACCCCTGGGTTTTCTAGCTTCATTGGGAGCCTAGCTAAGTCGTGTGACTGTGCAATTAGCCTATTGGACACCTCGTCAGGTATGGCTTACTACGCTCCCGCTTTGCTCAAACCACTGGGTTTTACTAGTTACACCATATGGCTGCGAGCCGAGCTTAATTGTGTAGCCTCGTCAGGCACGGTTTAGCTATGTCCCCATTTTGCTCAGCCTCCAAGCTTAACCGCTTGGCGATTCTCTTGCTTGTTACCTATATATTCTTGTGTGTTGTTTGTACTAATGTCTCCTGCAGATACTTACTTAGCCCCCGGGCTTAACCGCTCTGCCATTCTATACTAAAGCCTCTTGGCTTAACCTCTCTGAGGTTTTTAAAGTCCTCTGAACTTTCTATATGCTAAGTCTAGTAGGCAGACCTAGCGTCAGCACTTTGCCACTAACTCTGTTCGAGCGTAGTTACACCGTGAGCGCGACTTCACCACACGCGGTAGAATAGCATTCATACAATCGCTTCGTCGTGTGTGTTTAGCCATGCCACAAGCGGTAACCACGCCTAGCGTGATGGTGTCAAGTGTTGTATGTTAGCTTCACTCCAGCTTGTTTAGCTTCGCTTGGATGATCGCTTACTTATCTGCCTACTTGCCTGCTTGATAATATAATCTAACTATTATCTTTTCCTTGATGGTTGTTAAGAGTCTGAAACCTGTATTTGAACTATTTTTCAAAACTGTATTGTTTTCCTGTACCCGTACCGATCTCCGGTATCAGTACCATTTTCTTGCATTCGTACCGATCTCCTGTATCGGTACTTTTTTCTGATAGTGATATCTACTGTACTTATTACTTGACATACTATTACATGTTATTACTTGATACCTGACTCCTGCGTGCTATCACCTGATACCTGTTTGATATCACTTATCTCCTGCCACCTGATTCATTACTGCATGCCTTGTGATTATCATATTTTAGGAATTATGTCCTGCTATTCTGTATTTTGTACAGTGACCTGTATCTTTAGTACTTATGTATTCCTGTAACTCCTGAACTTGTCATGTTCCTGCTATTCCCATAATATTGTAATTACATAATAATAAACTATAAAAAGGCAAACCTACATCAGATAAAGGGAAAACTGATGACTTCAAGTGGTGAATATGTTTACAGTGGTATTAGTTATATTGTGCAACTAAAACTTCCGGTTCTACCTGAAGGCCTCCAAGGGACCGAGGGGAGCGCTGACTTCCTATCTCCTATTACCTTTCTGAATGAGCATAATATAAGACCTACTTCCCATAGGCCTTGCGTCTGGTTCCGTACACCAGCAACGGAACATCCCTGGGTTGTGGTCCTGGGTATGTACGGGACCCACTGTAAACATAACCCATTGTTTTATCATCAATTTTTAATAACAATCTCAACTTACTCATATATGGATGTATATGGGATGGAACGTACGCATGTACACATACTTAGATATATGAGTCGGACGAGTAATAATAATAATATGCTAATTAATAAATTATTGTGTTGTTTTGCAATTCGGATTGTATACATTCAGATTACGATAATATGAGGTATATGGTATATAGATGTGGGTTTTCTTATTTAGATCATCCTTTTGACATACTTATCTCATGAAACTGTAATTTGGGTTGTACCGCTGGTTTTACCGTATTTGTTTTCATCAAATTTTATTCAAATTTTAAGTTTTATTATTAATATTATTACTATTTTAAATATATTTATATCCTGGTTTTTCACCTGTGTACCACTCTACAGATCTCCTGCTGTTACCATATTGTACACAGCTAGTCAATTACTTGACATTACACTTGTACTACTGTACTTAAACATCCTGACTTGCTTACTCTTGATTCTATACGGATTTTTTAGTTACGTATAATCACTGCTTCTTACTGATTCTTACTGTTCTCTTATGTTGTTATTGTGAACAGCTCGAGTTGTGTGTACTCAGTCGATGGAGACATGAGGTATATGGTATATAGATGAGGATTTTCTTATTTGGATTATCCCCTTGAGGTATCAATCTCATGAATCTGCCCACTGAGCCCGTATAACTGGTTTTGTCGCTTTTGTACATCTCATCACTTGATGCCTCTTTCATGTTCGGGGGTGTATGCTCACGACACGGTTTTTAACGCATGCTTTTGATTCAGATTTATTGATATACGTGTGCTTGTCTCTGCACGCCTCTTGGCATTCATCACACCACTCGTTGGGGAGTTTCTGACTCCTATGGATCTGTATATCCAGATCCCGGAGCTTAGACCATGATGGACATACTATTGATCAGAGTGATGCAGCGGAAGCGTAGTGGATCAGCGGAAGACCGGTCTGGGACCCTATCCTTCCAGGCCCCCTGCTCGTCTCTCGAGTTTTTATTTTGTAACTCGCGAGCGCATTTTGTACTATCATCATTGTATATCTCTTTGTATTCTTGCATTTACGCTTATGGGTGATGTAATTTTCTGGTAATATTGTGTCACATCCTGTGATAACTTTGTAATTGTATTCTTATGTTGGAATGTATAATGCACCACATACTTTCGTACTCTGGTTCTTGTCTATAATGATGCTTAGCGTATATATGTGAGGGTATTTCTGACCTAGTATATATGTCGCAATAACGTCTCCGTACCGGCGGGATCGGGGCGTTACAGGGTGGTATCAGAGCTTAGACTCTTGCATCCACAATACAACCAGTAGGCAAATTAATGGTAATGAAATTTACAACTGGAATGCATGAGTCCTGGTTATACAATCCAACTACAAGTGTAGAGTTATCTATTTCTTCTTGATCATCCTTTCATTGATCCCTGAATTCCTTCTTTCTCTATCTCGGTTTCCATTATTTTATACCAACTTAAGATATGGGTAGACTAGTGAGGTGGCGACATGATAGTTGTGGTTCGTTTTCACCCTATTCTAGCATTCTTTGATTCTGGTACGTCGGATTATCATATATCCGGTAGTTCTTCGGCTGCACATTCTATTCTCATATATATATGGGCACTCTATGGGGATTATCACAGAAAGTGAGGATCAATATAGAAATTGGGGTAGTCATCACATATATAATCAGACAGATTGTGTCACTACACAAGATGTGTCAGTATGAAACAAATTTGTGGAATTAGGACTTTTGTCAGACAGAGTTGCAGTATTTTTTATTATATTATTCTAAGAACAATCATGATCTCCTCTATCAACTTTCCGGAACTCGGGTATTCTCAAAATTGATCTATCGTACGATTGACATCCAGAAGACAGCACTTAGGACTCGTCTCGGTTATTGTGAATTCTTGTCATGTTCTTCAGAGTCCCAACGCCTAGCAGTTTTTATGGATTTGATGAATCACAGACCCCACTAGTCTCGCCAAGCGACAGTCGTATTCTAGCCACGTGAGCTCAACTAGGCGTGGGCTTTGTTGCACCCTGACGCTTAGCATTTAGCGTTGTGTTACACGCTGACTTCGCCAAGTGCGAGCCTTACAGAGTGTTAGCTCCTCCGCACCCTAGTGCTAAGCGTCTGACGCTGTGTTAACGTAATGGCCCCACTTGATCCTAACTTCGGTTGTGGCTAGTTCCATCAGAGTTTAGCACTCTAGCCTTATTCCCTGGATTTCTTCTACCTAACATATTTTCATAGATTTAACAAACCAGGTTTTCTCGCTGCATCTAATCTGTATTAATGATCTATTCGGCCAACTTTGCAGGGCTTGGATATTTTCTAAATGTTTAATCTACAGTCGGGTTATCCTACAGATGGCAGTTCTTATAAATTCTAGGTCATACAGTTCTGAGTAATCAGCGTAAGCGATCAAAACTCATTATTATCAGATCTTCTTCATTTATCTGTGATCAGTTTATCGGGCTTTCTTTACCTATGGTATTATAGTCTACTTCTAGAGTAACAGAGAATAGGCGTAATATCTATAATCATATTACAGACTCTTCATCAGGAATAGCTTCACACTCAACAGAGTAAGTATAAATTCTGAACAAGTAAGTATTATATTCTTAGGTCATGACGTTTTGAAAGAAGTAATCACCGTCGATTCTAGCAGAATTCGAGCAGAGAAAATTTGGTCAGTTTTGAAGACAGATCATTTCATATTATTCAGAGTAGGTCAGTCTACAGAACTTCTGGTAGATAATTATATGAGAGAGATAGTTCAGCTACACAATATTTCATTTATTATTGTATCGGACAGAGACACGGGATTCAGATCGCAGTTCTGTTAAAGTCTTCTGGGAAGCTAGGAACTTTTCTTATATTCAACTCAAGCATATCAGGTAGTCCAATTGGATCATTCAGGTTCCTATTTATCTTCTTCAGGGAGAGTTCCCTTATTTACAGTTATCATATCTGTATTGATATGATACAGTCGGAAGTTATATACGTTAAAAAGTGTAAAAGGTGTCTAGATCTCGAGATTATTATTTATTCGATTATGAGTGTTATCCTTAGTTATTCATATCTTAATTGGTATAACCCCATCCTTATTAAATCTATGTTCATCTACCCTTATCAAAAATTTGAGGACGAAATTTTTGTAAGGCGGGTGGAATGTAACACCCCGTTCCCAGAATATGAACTTAGATACGTGTTATGATTTTTTGATCGTATTCTTTTAATTTTCTCTCGTATTTATTTTTATTTTATGATTATTTATATCATCGTTTGGTATTTGGATCCGGATTTCTGGATTCAGAATCAACTCGAGTCTGAACCGGGGACCCGATCCTAGAGTATTGATCGATTTGACCTTTCTGATTGTCAGATTTGATCAGTTTATTTTCAAACATCATTTTCTAATATTTGAATTTTTCATGATTTTTTGGAATTTTTCTGAATTATCTAAATTCGATGGGATTGGTGTTGACGGGTATCGCTGGTTGATTCCAAGATTTTTAATTTGAAAACGAGATTGAATTTTTAAAATCTAATTTCATCATGTGCCTTAATATAAATTTAATATTTTTGTGAATTTTGGGAATCATTCCGAGTTACTTATTTTCTGGGCTTTTCCGATGTTTTCGGTATATTCCCATATTCTGAAATTTTACCCAGGTATTTTCCTTTATTTTTCTCTCTTTTTCAGTTTTCTCTTCCACTCATTCTTTTCCTTTTTTTTCTTTTTCTTTTCTTTTCTTTCCTCCAATTTTTCTCCACCACATAAAAACCCTCAAAATATCTTCTCCTTCCCACTAATTCTCTCTCCTCTCTTTCTCTATCCAACCCAGACCCGCATTCGGGTCAATTCTCTCTCCTCTCTCTCTAACCCAGACCCGCGTTCGGGTCCAGACATGAACGCGGTTCTTGCCCAGTGCCTGGACGCGGCGCTCATCTCCTATCTCCCCTTTAAAATCCTTTCAATTTCTCTCTCTGTCTCTAATTAACACTCTCTAATCTCTCACCATCTCTCACTTTATCTCTCTCTTCTCTCCTCCAACTGAACGAGCGGCCTCCTCCCTCCGCCGACAGCTACTTCGGTGATGCCCAGGCCGGCGGGCCCCCATCTCCGGCCAACCACCCACCACTTCAACTCCAACTCCCTCCACTCCATCTTCTTCAACTCCAAAAACCCATCACCATCCCCTTCAATCTCCCAAAATCCATCTTCTTCTTCCCCAAATTCCTCCCCCTCCTCAATCTCAATCTCCTACATCTCCCCCTTCCTTCACTCTTCGAATTTCATCATCTTCACCTTCAAAATCCGCTTCCTTCACCATCTTCTCCAACTCCCCCACCATCAAATTCACCTCGAACCACCAAACATAACCATCACCTCCACCAAAATTCCACCTTCATATAACATCATCACCACCATCACAACCCTTTACTCCTCCCCTACCTCCCATTTCCTCCAATTTCATCACCACCACCCTTAATTTCTCATCTCCATTACTAGACCTCCACAACCCCCACCTCCAAAACCACCCTTTCATTCCCGGGTTGGCCGGCCACCACCTGGCCGGCGGTGGCCGGCGCTGCCCCTGGTGCTGCCTGGCCCACGCCAGACTTGGGGGCCCTGGCCATGGCCCTAGCCGTGAACCCCAGCTCTCTCTCTTTTCTTGTTTTTTCCTTCTTCCTTCTTTCTCTCTCCTGCTAACTAACTCTCTCTCTCTCTCTCTCTCTCTCGATTTCCCTCTCTCTTAATTCTCTCTCTATAAATATTTATATATTTATATATATTATATTTATAATATTGAACGTGTACACGCGTTAGTTATTTGGAGTTCAGGATTTCACGGCGTATTCGGATATTTTTAGGTGAGTGTTCTCGCCTTAATTACTGGTTTTTCCTGCTTCGACCGGTTGATGTAATTTACTTGTGTAAATTATGAAATTGGTGTATTTGTGGAATTGTGTTTGTATCATCATTTTAGTGGATTGGTAACGTTATTATAAAATGTGATTTTATACCAGCATGATGTGTGTATCGGTAATGTATTTGTACCAGTGGGACGAATATGTGTAATAGTGTAGTTTAAATTCCTGTTCATATATATATATATATATATATATATATATATATATATATATATAATATATATATATATATATATATATATATATATATATATATATATATAGAGAGAGAGAGAGAGAGAAAAATGTATATCAGCCTGCAGCTGAGAGAACTCTCTCAGCCTGCGGTGACGTGGCTCAATTTTGTCACCCCACTAACTTGCGGCCCGCTTATGGGAAGAAGTTAAATTACTAAATACCCCTTATAAAAAGCTACTCTTTCGGTAACTTTTCGTTATTGTTTATTATTATTTGCCCAGAAGGCAATTTTTGGACCGAACGTTGTCAGACTTAGGTTATTGTTTATTATTATTTTTCTCCCTTTTTTTGCCGCTCTTTATAGGATTTAGCTTATTGTTTATAAATTACTTTTCCCCTTATTTTCTTACCTCTATTTTGTCAGATTTAGGTTCTCTTTTTCAGCCTGCGATTAACTTTTTTCAGAAAATATAAACTCTTTCCGAGCAATTTTTCTCCAAAATATTTAATGTCGACGTCTGAGCAGTCTACTGGCGATCTAAATATGGAAGATATTGCATCTGGTTATACTTTTTCTCAGAATATTAAAAATCTTGAAGGGTTGACATCTTTGCATGCCGATCAACAGGTTTTAATTGTTTCAATTTTTTAAAAACAATTTCTTAAATATTGAATTTTTCTCTTTAGTCTATGTGGTACTGCGACGTATAACATATGTTTTAAAGTTTCATAAATGCTACCGTATTAATATTCGGTCGCAATCTTATTTGAAAATAATCTCCTGCTGTGAAATCTTTTTTTTGGTATGCTTCTTAGGTCGCAGTCTTTAGTAAGGAGTAATATAGATTTCTTCACATACGTATAACTGCGACTTATGTCGCAGTCTTTAATAAGGAGTAATATAGATTTCATCTTGTATTTAAAATTTTTTTTTAATGTAGTCAGAGACTTTGGTCGCAGTGTATATGGTTAATTGCGACCAAGGTCGCAATGTTGTTATTGATAAAGAGGGCGAGCAATTGCAATATAGGGTCGCAGTACTTGGACTGCGACTTAGGTCGCAGTACGTTAGGTAGGTGTTTTCTTTATATTAACATGCATAGCGACCAAGGTCGCAGTATTGTTGTTGATTAAGACTAAAGACCAGCAACTGCGACCAAGGTCGCTGTGTATTTTATTAAGACTGAGGCCAGCAACTGCGACCTAAGTCGCAAGCTTCATTTTAATATTTTATTCGGGTGAAATAATTTAATTATTAATTGCGACATTGGTCGCAGTATATTCGTTTAGCGTAAAATATTTAAAATGAAGGTTTGTAATAATTGTACAGCATTTCAACCAAGACATAGTAGTAAAAACTGTAATTCACACAATAACCTTAGAAAACAGAGTTATATATATTTAAAAAAAAACAAAATACAAAAATTTAAACTTCTAATCCTCGTCATCACCATCATAATCAGATTCGTCGTCAATAGTATGACCGCTTTCGTCTTCCGTATCGCTTTCCACCTCTTCAGCGACAATCTCCTCTTCGCTTTCTTCCTCTTCATGTATGTATTTTGGTTCACCAATGAACTCCCAGAACGGGTCGTCTGTATCAAGCTCATCCTCTGACCCGTAGCGAGGCATATCTTCAGAACTATACATCCAATCATCATTAGATGATTGGCTTCTTTCCGGTAAAGACGGTGGAGAAGACATTTTTGAATCTAATTCCGAACAGTGAGAGTAACGAGTTTCAGCAAAAACAATTTAGTATGTTTATAATCCTGTCCTGATGACCTTTTAAATACTTTTAATCCCGGAATTCCAAAAGGTTTAAGCTCTCGGACCACGTGAATATCTCCCAAATTTATTTTCTACCTTTTCCCAAAAATTGTATACTTCCTAGGTGACTGTTCAGTTATCCAAAACAGTTTAAAAGTTAATACACTATAACTTTAGATTACTTTGAACTCCAAAACAGTTCATTATTGCGACCATAGTCGCATTGGGAACTGATAAATGATTAAGTAACTCAAACAGGTCATTACTGCGACTTTGGTCGCAGTATAATTGCTGAACGCATGTTTGTTTCTAATATCAATACGAAATAGTAAAATCCAAGGTGTAACAAATATAGTTTGAAAATAATCAATGGAACTTATAATAAATAAATGTATAGAAATGTTTATAAATTAAATCAATAAAACAAAAAAATTATTTAATGAATTGCAATTGCAATTATTTTTACATTTATAAAATAAAAAATTGTGGTATATCAATAATTTGTCAACTGTCAGTCTTCAAATGTCATCCTTCGTATCATTTCTGTTTCTTCATCCCAACTCTTCTCTCTATCTGCAAGTATCATGTATGCAAGCTCACTTCTTAGTCTCTGTACATCAGCATCCGTAACAGTATCAACAACTGCTGGACTACCAGACGCTATGCTTTCCATGTACTTGCATACATATACAGCGCAATCAACACTGAAATATCCATAGAGTAATCATTAAATGAAATTAGATTTTTGTACTAAAAAAAGGTAGAAAATATGAAAGGTAAGGAGGTGTCAAAAATTTATATACATGTTTGCTTGTTGGGGGCATCTTGTGTATTTTATATTAGTTTTTCTCATTAATTTATTGAAATCAATCTCAAAAATCTGTAATAATCTTTCTTTCTGCAATGTCAATAGGAACAAAAATTAGTATTAATCAAATTAAATGCAAGTTTCCAGTAATCGAAATATTAAATTTCAACTCACCATTATTCTTGCATCTTTTTGGTAAAGCTTTAATATACTACTTTTTTTGTCAGCTGGGACCAAAGAGTTGTAAAAAATCCACTCTTGGGTATCGCGATCAAATACCAACAATGTCCAGTAAAATCCCGGATCGTCGGCACTATATTTGTGATTGATCGGGAAGAACATATACTGCACATCAGCTGTCCAGTTTTTCAACAGCTGCTGCTTGATGAAATGATCTTCCAGATCTTCACTTTTATTTACAACACCGTGCTGCAGACAAGAAAAAAAAATAAATAAAATATAAAATGAGTTAGTAGCAGTACATTTTAATTATAAGCTGCGACCTTAGTCGCAGTACATGAGCTAGTTGTAGTACAGTTTAATTATAAACTGCGACCTTAGTCGCAGTACATAAGTTAGTCGCAGTACATTAGTTAGTTGCAGTACATTTTAATTATAAACTACGACCTTAATCGCAGTACATGAGCTAGTCGCAGTACATTTTAATTATAAACTGCGACCTTAGTCGCAGTACATGAGTTAGTCACAGTACATTTTAATTATAAACTGCGACCTTAGTCGCAACTACGACTTTAGTCGCAGTACATGAGTTAGTCGCAGTACATGAGTTAGTCGCAGTACATTTTAATTATAAATTGCGACCTTAGTCGCAGTACATGAGCTAGTTGTACAGTTTAATTATAAACTGCGACCTTAGTCGCAGCTGCGACCTTAGTCGCAGTACATGAGTTAGTCGCAGTACATTTTAATTATAAACTGCGACCTTAGTCGCAGTACATGAGTTAGTCGCAGTACATTTTAATTATAAACTGCGACCTTAGTCGCAGTACATGAGTTATGCCTACACAGAGATAGAGAATATTAGTAATCTGTTCCACAATTGATATTACGTTAAACCGTAAAGGACAAAGTAGATTTTTAACCAAGCTTCGCTCCGAAAGAATATGCTTTTTATTCCTTCTCTTTCTCTAGATGCTGCATGTAGAAATGAATTATATTCGCATCTAATTCTCTACTGAACATCAGGTCCTCAATGTCATTCCTTGTAATCATGATTCCGTTGTCGGTATCCTGATATGCAGTAGAACTGCAAGATATTCAAAACAAAGTTAGTAATTAAATTGTTCTTATATAAAGGTATAACAGTTTTTTGATATGAATTATAATAAAATTAATTAACTTACTCAGAGAAGGACTTGTCGAAGAAATTTTTTATAAGAGCTTGTTGATGGGGCTGCAGAATTCTGTATGCTGTGGTTTCGTTCAATTCTCTCGATTTTGGCTCAGTGGAGGAAATCTCTTTGTCGCCGAAACCAGCGGCAGAACTCACAGCCGCAGGCTGTGGAAGAGGATGTTCATTTATTTTCTTCTTCTGTTTTGGATAAACGAAGTCGGAGTCATCGCGATCTCTTTCAGCGCGCTTGCGTTCTTTGACTCCCCTTTCTATCATTCCTTTAGAGTATTCCAAAATAGTTTCTTTTAAGGATTGCTTCTGAGGCGGAGTATGTTCTTGATTTTTTTCTTCAGAAGCTATATCTCTTTGGTTTCTTGAATCATTTGAGTTATATTCAAAAAAAAACTTGGCATATCTTCCCTAGAAAATTTAAAATAGATTCAGAACCTATGATTTTATCATCTTCCAATTTTTTCTTCTTCTCCTCTTCAGCCTGCTTCTCCATCTGCTCCATCATTCTTTTCTACTCTTTTTTCTCTTCACCCTCCTTCTAATTTGCTCTTCCCCACATTCCTCTTTTTCTCCCGCTTCTTCTTTAACTCCTCCAACACCTTCCTCCTCTTCTCCTTTTCCTGCCCCCTCTTCTATCCTCCTCTTTTCCTTCTCCTTCTTCTTCTTTTCGATGCTCTCTTCTTCTGATCCTCCTCTTCTCTCCTCCTCTGCTCGTCTCTCATTCTCTTCTCATTCTCCTCCTCTTCCCTCCTCCTCCTCTCCTGCCCCTCCTCTTCCCTCCTCCTCTCCTCCTTTTCCTGCTCCTCCTTTTCCCTCCTCTTCTTCTCCTTCTCCTCTTCTTCCCTCATTCTCCTTTCATTCTCCTCCTCTTCCATTCTCCTCTTTTCCTTCTCCTTCTCATCCAGTTCTCTCCTCCTCTCCTCCTTTTCCTTCTCTTCTTCCAATCTTCTTCTCTCATGCTCCTCCTCTTCCCTCTTCTTCTCCTTCTCCTTCTCCACAGCAGCGGCTGCTCTCAGCAGCTCTTGTTCTTCTTTCACTTTTAATTTCCTCTGCTGCCTTTTTAGTTTTTTCTTCTCCCTTTTTTCTCTCCTTTTATTTTTAATTCAGCCTTGAGTCTGCTCTCAGTCTCCATTTATTCAATTTTTTTTTCAAGCTGAGAAACATATTCTCTCAAGTGCTGATTTTGAGACCTCAACTCTTTTATCTCTTCAGCTTGATCATCCCGTGGTGGTGGCAAATAACCTGTAAAAGATGGTTGTTACTCACTCGTTTCAGCCGCTTCTGGCTCATTTTCCGCCGGGATGTCAGCTTCATTATATGTATGGCCTTCTTCTTCTTCTTCTTCTTCTTCTTCTTCTTCATCTTCTGCTTCTTCTTCTCCTCCTCCTCTTCCCCTTCAACAGGAAGGCCAACCATATTTTTTTCAGCATTAGAGATGTTGGCCATTCGACTCAAAATCTGAAAATAAACAGAAAAAGGTAAGTTAAAAATAAAATAATGAAATAATTATACTGCGACCATGGTCGCAGTTTATTTATGAAGTATTTATGATAAGAATGCGACCATGGTCGCATTATGTTTGTCCTGCACAAATTTATCTGCCAAGACATGCAGCTCAAAACTGCGACCATGGTCGCATTTCATGTAAAAGGTATTTTCAGGAGAATGCGACCATGGTCGCACATTGTTTGTCAGGCAGAAAACGAATGCGAAAGGTGCAGCTCAATACTGCGACTATGGTCGCATTTTATTTGTACTGCACATAAAAAGAAGTCTAACTTACAATATTCCTGTCAATCTCATTTAGATCAACTTCAAGTAAAGATCTGTTAATGTTCTGGAGGTCCCATCTTACTGCGCTTGGGGTTTTGTCCTCCAAACCAGACCTCCGCTCAAAAATAGGAGCCCTCTCACATAGCCAATACTGCAAAAAAGAAAATTAAATTAGTTTACACAAATATTTATAATTTTTTTGGGTAAATTTCATACAATGTTGGCCAAATATGAGATTTGTACTTACAATAATTTGCACGGAGCATCCTTGCAGCTCGTACGTGGTGTGCCTGAAGATGTCCATTGACTCAATCAGGAATTGCCAAACAGCTTTTGCCCAGCATATTGTCCTCATCAGCTGCATATTGGCAATCTGTTCCACAATATACCACGGCACCGTGTATTTACTGTCAGAGAAGAAAAGAGTGGCCGACATGTATAGGATTATTATTGTGGTAAAGTCTTGAGCTGCAAGTCTTTGCATGTCTCTTATAATTTCATGTAAAGTTATTTGCTGCTCAAGCTGTTCATCCTTTGTCACATCTACTTCACTCCTCCTCCTCCTCTTTTTGACCAGAAGATCATCCAAAGCCTTTTCAATAGATACTTTAGTGATCTTCTTTATATTGGGGAAATAATATTTTATAACCCCTCTATCTTTCATCGTACATGTCGTATTCATCACAAAATCTGCCCCAATGATAGGTAGACCAAAAGTTAGGGTAACATCCTCCACCGTTAACTCAATCTATTTGCCCCCAATTCTAAAGGTCCTTGTATCCCTATCATACTGGTCTAAAATACGCAGTACAGCAACGTTTGATTTTAGACCCTTTTCAGCCCCAAATTCTTCATTGTAGAACGCCATGAAGATTGGGCCAAATGGGGTATTCTTGATCGCCTCTACGAAATCTGCCTGAATGTACTTTTTAAATTTCTTCATGAACTCGCACATAAGTTTTAGGCTTGATCTCAGAGGACGAACCTTCTTTATCTGTTGTTTACCTACGTAGGAAGAAAAATTAAACAGTTTAGTCCAACGATTATTTAAAAATTATAAAGGGGTAAAAAGCATATTTGTTTTTAATAAACTGCGACCAACGTCACAGTCATACATTGCAAACACAAACAACTTGCACCCGGGACGACACTGCGACCAAGGTCGCATAAGACTACAGTGCAATCAGAAACAACTGCGACCAAGGTCGCATAAGACTACAGTGCAATCAGAAACAACTGCGACCCAAGACTACACTGCGACCAAGGTCGCATAAGATTACAGTGCAATCAGAAACAACTGCGACCCAAGTCGACACTGCGACCAAGGTCGCATAAAACTATAATGAAATCAGAAACAACTGCGACCCAAGTATGATAAAACAAATGATGTTACATACACTGCGACCTTGATCGCAAGAGACTACAACTCATATCGAAACAACTGCGACCCCATGTGGTCAGTATGTAAGAAAAAAAAAATAAGTTTCATATACTGAGACGAACGTCGCATTCGTCTACAAGGAAAGGTCCAAAAAAAAAAATCCAAAGTCGCACAAATCTGAAAATATAATTTTATCAACTGCGACCGAGGTCGCATGCAGTGTATGCACATCACTTTTTCGAAAATACTGCGACGTAGTAAAAATAGAAGGAAATAAAAAAAACTTGAAAAAAATAGGACCTTTATCGTCGTGTTACAAAATTTATAAATTTAAAAATTTATTCGTCATCTAAAGTTTCAAAATCTCTTTCTTAATTGCGACCATGGTCCCAAGATTTAAAAAAAAATAAAAAAACTTAAACGGAAATAAATCTGAAAAAAATTTAAAACTATTAAAATACACAAACCCTAAAAATTTTTAAAAATATCATTTTTGTAGTACCTTTTTCGACAGATGATTTCTTAGGCGCCATCAGTTGCAAATATATTTTTAAAAAACGGATCAAATTTGTGAAACAAAAGAACTAATTGGATCAGAATGATCAGGTGAAATTTTAGAGCTAAATTTTTTTGAAAGGCAACTTTTTTACATAAGGTAAAAAGTTGTGAGGGAGGGTATTTTCAGAAAATACAATGTTGAGGTGACTGACATTAAATTGGGCGGGATTTTTCAGCTTTTTGACCGCCAAAATTTAAGACAGATATGTGGCGGTGATGTTGCCACGTCCGCCGGCTGAGAGAACTCTCTCAGCCTGCCGGCTGAGGTACAGTAACCCATATATATATATACACACACACATATATATATATGTATGTATGTATGTATGTATGTATGTTGTGATATCTACTCTACTACCATGTGTGGCCGACCCTTCGTAGTCGTTAGCCTCCGGGCTTAACCACTCTGCGGTTCTATATCGGCTTTTGGGCTAAACCCCCAGAGTTTTCTAGCTCAATCGGGAGCCTAGCTAAGTCATGTGATTGTGTAATTAGCCTATTGGATATTTCGTCAGGCACGGCTTACTACGCTCCCTTTTTGCTCAAATCCTTGGGTTTTACTAGCTACACCTCGGCTTACTATGTTCCCGCTTTGCTTGAACCCTTGGGTTTTACTAGCTAACCATATGGCTGTGAGCCGAGCTTAATTGTGTAGCCTCGTCAGGCGCGGTTTAGCTATGTCCCGTTTTGCTCAGCCTCTGGGCTTAACCGCTTGGCGATTCTCTTGCTTGTTACCTATATATGTTTGTGTGTTATTTGTACTAACATCTCCTGCAAATACTTACTCACCGCTCCGCGGTTCTATACTAAAGCCTCTTGGTTTAACCTCCCTATGGTTTTTAAAGTCCTCTGGACTTTCTATATGCTAAGCCTGGTAGGCGGACATAACGTCAGTACTTTGCCGCTAACTCCGTTCAAGCGTAGTTACACCGTGAGCGCGGCTTCGCCACACACGGTAGAATAGCATTCATATGCTTGCTTTGAAGTGTACGTTTAGCCGTGCCATGAGCGGTAACCACGCCGAGTATGATGGTGTCTACTGTTGTACGTTAGCTTCGCTCCAGCTTGTTTAGCTTCGTTTGGATGATCGCTTACTTGCCTGCCTGCATGCCTGCTTGATAATCTAACTATTATATTTTCCTTGATGGTTGTGAAGAGTTTGAAACATGTACTTGAACTGTTTTTTAAAATTGTATTATTTTCCTGTACCCATACCGATCTTCTGTATCGGTACCATTTTCCTGTATTCGTAATTTTCCTGATAGTAACATCTACTGTACTTATAACTTGACATACTATTACATGTTATTACTTGACACCTGACTCCTGCATGCTATCACCTAACACCTGTTTGATACACTTATCACCTGCCACCTGATTCATTACTGCATGCCTTGTGATTATCATATTTCAGGAATCTTGTCCTGCTATTCTGTATTATGTATGGTGACATGTATCTTTAGTACTTATGTACTCCTGTAACTCCTGAACTTGTCATGTTTCTGCTATTCTCGTAATATGATAATACATAATAATAAACTATAAAAAGGCCAACCTACATCAGATAAGGGGAAAACTGATGGACTTTAAGTGTGAATATGTTTACAGTGGTATTAGTTATATTGTGCAACTAAAACTTGTTAGCCCGGAGGCCTTCCTCCCTAGTTTTGACGATGATTAACTCATGTAGTTATGTTTACTAATAATCTTGTGATTTTAGTTACAGATCATTTAACAAGATATTAGTTGGTGATTGCTTCAAAAGAGGAGTTTGGAAGCCTTCACTTGGTGATTCCCGAGCCCGAGCGTCAAGATCATTCATAGCCATGCTCGTTGGATCACGGTATTTAGACCGAGTCGACTTGAAGATGAAGAGCGTCAAGAAGACTTAGGTATCATAGAGTTTAGTGTGTTTAGATCCATTTGTAAAGCTTAGTATAGTTGATATGCTCAAGTGCACAATACACACACGTTTTGGTTTTGATATTGGTTTTCATGAATAGTAGATCAAACAAGTTTAAATGATTTTTATGTATATTACACGTGTTCAATATACATACATGCTTCATATCTTATACAAACTTATTTTGATATGTCTATTCTTGAGTTTTAGGAAAAATCAGATTTCCTATTGAGAAAAATCCAAGTTTGATAAAATACAAGTTTTGGTTTTTGGTAAAAATGATAAGATACAAAAATAGTTCAAATTGCTTGATATTTGAGTTGAAAGTTTTATCACATGTTTATATATCAATGCAAAATGTTAAAACTATTTTTGGGGATTTTTAGAAGTGTTAAAAGATTTTTTAGAAATATTTTAACATGTTTTTCTGACCCAGTTTCTGACCCAGGCTGTGGCTGACAGGCCAGGTCGGTCGACCGTACGGTCGACCGTACCAAGGGCCGGTCGACCGTTGCGGTCGACCGACGTGCACAGCCTTGTGCACGTCTGGCAGACACAGGGCCGGTCGACCGGCCGGTCGACCGGACCAGAGAGTCTGCTCTCTGTATCTGGACGGTCGACCGGGCGGTCGACCGAATTTCCCCAACGGTCATATTTTTGACCGTTGGCGGTCGACCGGGCCGGTCGACCGCAGGCCTGTCAGGCTGCCAGATCAGCCTAACGGCTAGTTTTCTGTTTGGCCTATATAATCCCCATTCCTTTGGGATTTTGGCCAAGTTTTCATGAGCTAAAATTTCTCTCTATTCTTGGTGTTTAAAAGAAGTTTTCAAAAGAGTTTAAGTGCCAAAAAGATTCATCTATTTGTTTTTAAGTGTTTTGTTTATTTCAAAGAAATTAGGGTTTTGGGAAATAGTTTTTGATCTAAACTTCTATATCTATTTTGATGTTTTCCTAAGAGAATTTCTTTGATCAAAACACTTGTTTTTCCACACTTGAGCTATCATACTATCCTATTCTATTAGGATTATTGTTTAGTAGAAAAAGAGATTGTTTGAGGTTGTGGAAACCTCTAAGTTGTAAACCCTCCTTATTTTGTTGTATCCCTCTTTGGTAGAGGTTGATCGTAGTGGTATTGTTTTGGATCCCTCTTCGGTAGAGGTGATTGTGTTGGTTGTTGTTTGGCTACGGGCCTACCCTCGTTGTGAGGCAGTGTTTGAGAGAGGAGTTCGGTACTCCTTGTGTTGTAACAAATCCTCCTCGATGGAGGTTCCCTCGGTGGGAGTATAGTGGATTAGAAATCCTTCTCAGTGAAGGAGGGGACGTAGAGCTAGGGGCTCGAACCTCGAAACATATCTTGTTGTTTGCGTTGATCCACTTGTCTCTAACTCTCTCTCTCTTTACATTTGTGTTGTGCATAGCATCATTCATAGCATCATATCTATTTGCTTGTGTTTGAGCATTGATTCATATTGTCATATCTTTTATATGCTTGTGTGCTTGTGTGCCTCACTTGTACTTAACCACAAGAGCTTCATATAGCACCTCAACCCTTATCTAGGGAATCAAGAGGAGTTAGTCCAGAGCCCTTCACGGGGAATTCGGCTACACTTGTTGGTTGTATTAAGTGTAGTTGTAAATAGTTTTTAAGCTTCCTCATTTAGTTTCTAGATTAGCATTGTCACCTATTTACCCCCCCCCCCCCTCTAGGTGATTTCAATTGGTATCAGAGCCTACGCTCCTGATACTTAGGTTTAACAACCTAGGAGTGAGATCCTTATTTGCTAATCTACCATTTGCATTTGCACATTTATTTGCTTGCACACATTTAGTTTGCACTCATGGATAGCCCTCCTATGTTTGATATCTCTAGACTTGAGGTTTGGAAGGTTATGATGAGTTGTTACTTAAAGACCCTAGGTTTGCATGTTTTTCTTGCCGCTACCAAGAAATGCTATCTTGGTAACCGCAATCATATAGGGGCCAATGCACAAGCCTTGAGGCTATTAGAAGCACGCTTAATAAAGAATATCTTATGCATGTTTCTAACCTTGATTCCGCCTTTGCAGTGTGGAACAAGTTGACCACAACCACCACCTCCAAGCTTCAATTGCCAATCTAACCGGAGGAGGAATCTAGTGGAGATGAATCCGAGCCACAACAATGCTATACGGTCCAAGGGAATGACTCCCTTGAGGTACACTCGGAAACTCAACTAGATAGTTTTGATTCTAATTCATCATGTGATGAATTTGTTGATGCACATGCTTTGAATGAAGAACTTTCAATGTTTGTGAAAAATTAATTGAAAAATATAAGATTTTGAAAAAGAAGACATTTGCTTTAACTAAAGAAAATGAAAAATTATCTTCTAAACTTGACAAGATTTTGCAAGAGAAGGTTGAGGTCTATAATGAAAGGGATTCATTGAGATCTCAACTTGATCTTGCACTAAAAGAAAATAATTTTTAAAGTCTAAAAATGATTGTAATAATGTTTTTAAAAAATAATGAGGTTTTATCTTCTAAAGTAGATTCTATTTTAAGAGATAACAATATTTTGAAAAATGAAATTGATTTTATCTCAAAAGAATTAGATATTTGTTTAAAGAAAAATATTTCTTTGAAAAATGATATTGAATCTCATGTTTGCCATGCTAGTGTAGCTTCACCTAGCATACCTATTGCATGCACCTCTTCTTCTAGGATTATGATGATTTTTGTTTGTTAAAGAAGAGAATGGATTGTTTGGGCTCCACCTTGAGCCAATGTGCCAAGAGCCATACACGGATGGAATCCTTGTTTTGGAAGAAACAAGTTCCTATTATGCATGCACACCATCCACGGCATACACATGCTCCTCACGGACACACCCATCACATGTATGCTCATGTGTACACTTGTACACATTGTGGACGTAAGGGCCCACCTTGCTAAATTTTGCTTTGATCATTTAAATGATTGTAATTTAGCAAATAAGTTTGTTTGGGTTAGAGAAGGGACTAACCCCTATGGACCCAAAAGAGTATGGGTACCAAAGACCACCCTATTGTATTTGATGTAGGTGTGGGCTCTCACATGAGGTGAGAGTAGCGGTACCTTGGAGTGGATGCGTTCCGAGCCTAAAGATTACTATTTGGATGCATCACTTTCAAGGGATATTTGGTGGAGAGGACCACCATGTTTTGGAGACAAAGAAAGTTGCCTTCTAGGTTTTGGTAACAATTCCTAACTCCTATTTATGTTTACATGCTTTCATAATTATAGTTTATAGCATGTTTTGATGTTTGTAAATTATTGTGTAAATGCCATGATTATTAGAACATTGACATGCATGTATAGCCTTTGAGACACCCATGTTTAATATGGACTATTATTTGTGTTCTCACCATTTGTTTAGCTATCATGCTTATCATAGGTTTAATAACATGTAGATTTCCATAATAATCATGTTTATGTTTTTCATGTTTATTCATATCTTGTTTTTATGCTTCATGCGTTGATTACATGTTTAGATGTTAGTTTTCATTAAAACTTGGTATATACTTGTGCATATAGTGGACCACAAATAAATCTATATATGTTTGAGCTTGAATGCTTATTTGAACCCATTAGATGTGCTAGTATAGTCTAGTTTTGATGATTCATACATTTTAAACTTGTATTCCTATTTTGAATTTGCTTTATGAGTTTTCAATTCATGTATATGTTTATTTTGCCAAACTTTAAGATATACATGTATACCCCTTGAGTCATTTGCCTTTCATGCAAATCTTTATTTATGGACTCATTGTGTTTGGGGATATGTATGTATACTTCTTGTGTTGACAAATCATACATATACCTTGAAATAAATTTGTTTTAATGAAAAGTTAGTTATTCATGTTTTTATGATTTCATGTTTAAACTTCATGTATATGTCCATTTTATCCAAATTATTATTATACATATACATCCTTTTGAGCCACGTGCCTTCATGCATATATCTTTGTGGACTCGTTGTGTTTGGATATGTATGTATACTTTAGTTTGTATAAGACATACATATACCTTGAAGATTAAATAAGTTTTAATGATTTTCATGTTTTCATGTTTAAAGGAATATTGAGCTTAATGGAACATTTTTTTTCATGATTGTGATCTTCACATCTTATTTGTATACTCACATTTATTGTTTACTCATGTTTTGTTTTCATGAGTTATATTTATGCTTATTTGACTTGAGTGTTTTGATATAATGTGGATTTCTTATTTCATGAAAAACAATTTGTTTTTATTCCTTACTTGAAGGATTTCGTACTAGTTAACAAGTTTTCCATTTAACTAGTTCGTATTCTTCTCATGGTAGAGTTTTCAAACATATTCTATTTTTCAAAACCTAATTTTGAAAACCCCTACCTTCTACGGGCGGATGGATGGGCGATCATGCTCATGTATGCTTTATAATGAAAATCATTTTAAACTTGAACATGATTGGGAGGATAGGTTATATGAAATATACACTTGATATTATTGTTGTTTCAATTGGTATCATTGGATTCTTTCAATTGGTATCAATTTTGACTTTTCTTGTATACTCATATATGTTTGTATGTATGTATGCTTTTAATTCAAATAGTATCAATTTCAATTGGTATTAAATTTTCCATACATATATTTGTTTATGCTAAGCTTAAGTTTCAACTTTGTTTCAATTGATTAGTTTTCAATTGGTATCTTTAAACAAGCTTATGCATGTTTTTAGTTGGTTTTTCATAAATAGGGAGAAAACTCATATTTTAGTTTTCAATTGGTATTTTGTTCCCTTACTTTATGATAGAAAATGATAATTTCAATTGATATCATATGTTAAAATGAACAATTATTTCAATTGGTATCAAGATGTTGTTTTCATTTTTAAATTGGTATCAAGAGGCACTTCATTGACATATTTTTTAATTGGTATCAATCATGTTTAAGTCACCCCTTATTGACTTTGTTTTTGTTTTAGACAAAAAGGGGGAGAACTTTGTTTTTATTGTTTTGACCATTTTGTTGATTATTTGTTTTGAGCAAAATGGGAGAAAAAATTATTGTTTTGGTGTTTACCCCTTTGTTGATGATTGACAAAAAGGGGGAGAAAAATTTTGAGTTTTAAATGCATACTTATGTTTTTGCATATATTAAGTTTAAAGATAAAGATGTTAAGTTTTATATGCATACTTATGTTTTTGCATATATTAAGTTTAATTGGTATCTAAAGCAAGTTTATTTGTTTTTAAAAATTTCATTGAAAATTTCATTGGTATCTAGAACCTTTTATTGTTATGCATATCTATGCATGTTTCATTTAATATTCATTGTATATTTATGTTTAATTGTTTATGCATGAGTTAAGGGGGAGCTTCTTTGAAGCTTAACTTTAATCCATGCATATATAACTCCATGAGTTTTGTCATTGATTGAGATTTTATAGATTGAAATAAAGTTTAGAATTCTTAGTCTCAATATGAATCCGCTGTAGCAAGGGCTCAAGCGGGTCGTGATCCTCAGGGAAGGATGCGATGCAAGCTTTTCGACTCGATTCCTCTGTGTCTTCAAAAATAGGAGAGAAGAGATTAGATCTTGATATGTATGATGTAAAAGATGTGGTTTTGCTGATTTTCTACCACAACCCTATTGCAAATTAAAGAGCTTGATCTTCATCTTAAGATTGATATGATTCACCCTAGGTTATTACAAATATATCAAGCAAGAAAAATTAATACACGATTCTAACTAAGTTGCATTATTCAAAAACCAACTATGGTTCATCCTAACATCTAAGTACAGCCTAATAGAAGACTAATCTCAAATTTATGCTGTCCTAGTTCTTAAGTTTGAAGTCATGAAAAGTTCTTTTAACATGCAACCTAGATTAAGAATTTTAAGTATTTTTTAATCTTCTAGAATTAGTTGCCTTTAAACCTAGGGTTTCTAGAGATGTTCATTAATCAGATCAAGTTTTAATTGCTCTAGGGTTGCTTTAAGAATCTCAGCAAACCACTAAGAGGATTAGTTCTTCATCATTATTTTTTTCTTTTCAATTATTTATATTTTTTTTATTTTTATTTAATGAGAAAGATTGCAAAATAAAGAAAAAGAAAGCAAGAAGAGATCACAGATTGAAAATCAATGAGATCACAAAAAGAAATAAAATTTGCAGAAATTAAAAGAGAACAAAAGAGTGACCTTTATTTCAGATGAATCTCCGGTTACACAATCGTCTCTTCTTCTCCACAACGAGCATGAAATAAAAATTACAACTTTAAATAAAAGTGGCTAAAGAAAACCCTAATCGTCTCTGGATGCCCCTCTCTGCTGCGCCTGCAGAGATATTTATAGTGCAGAATGTAGAGGAGTCCCGGGTGAAGTCGCCAACGAAATCTGGTAGCCTGACTCATCCACTTTGCCGCAAAAACCCAAGTTTTGCCGCGGATTTGCGGCAATTTAGTGACGTCTGGCCACGCGCTTTGGCGCGTGGCCTCTCCTGGTCCGTCCATTTGGGCTTTTGCTTCTGGAAGTGTGATCTGGCTCTCCATCTTGGGATTTCGAGATAACTTAGTAATCAAGTTACCTTGATTTCAAATATCCCAAATCTTCTATCCACGAATTTTGGGCTTTTATCCTCATCCTGCAAGTGTTTAGGGTTGGGTAGAAGTCTATCCTTCCCTCATCTTTGATATTTGCAACTTTAGCCCTTTGTGTATTTGCATTTTGACTCTTTGTATTTGCACTTTTTCATCTGGGCTTCAAACATGGGCTTGGATCTGGGCTTTTGGGCTCTTTAAGCTTATTTTTTATTAAAATAATACTTCGAGGCCTGCATACATTAAATAACGAAATATTAATAAATGTGCATTATAATATGAATAAATATGCAAATGTGATGGTATATATGATGATAATTATGCATTTTTCACTACCTATCACACCCCCACACTTATCTTTTTGCTCGTCCTCGAGTAAAAATCAAAAAGAAAGAAAAAAATCTAACCTAGCTAACTCACTTTCGTAGGAATCACGGTTGCACTTAGCATGTGCAACAAGCCGTTAAACCTCTAGGTTACCCTAGAGGACGAGTGTTGTCTCGTGAGGGTTTTCAGCGGATTACACCCACAAAATCCATAAAAAGGAAAATATTTGACTTATTATTGAAGAGACTAAGTAGTCTATAAGTTTTAGGATCCTCATTTTTATTCATTCTTCAAACCTAGTCTTTATAAAGTCAATTGTTATTCATTTTAGGTAAGGATTAAAATTGAATTTCTAATATAGTCTTTTTCGTTACCAAAAGTCATATGCACCTTGTGAATCTAGGAATTCCTCAACTTGGACTCTCATGCCTCTTTAGTATTTTTATAAGATCATCTAATTTTCTTTCGTGTAAGTATCAAGGCTTCTTGAGGCCCTCATACCTAACTAATTGACTATTAGATGTGTTAATATAATTTTTTTTTTGGTATGTATAACTCATCTAATTTTCTTTCGTATAAGTATCAAGGCTTCTTGAGGCCCTCATACCTAACTAATTGATTATTAGATGTGTTAATACATATATTATTTTTCTTAGTCTTCTTAGGCTTTCTAATCCACCCATGTAACGAACTTAAAGTCGATGACTCCCAAACCGGTTGGCTTTAGGGCACCAGGTGAGAAAACACCCCGCGGACTCAAATTCGAGTGAACTAGGCCCCAAAACTAAGGACTTTATTTTATTTACTCACTTTAGGCATGAATACTTATGCTTCTTGAGGCACATGTATCAGCTTAATTAGTGATTTTTTTTTTTTAATGAGGCACAAGGTCTTTGTCTTAGAATCCTAGATATGCATTTGGTATGCACATTTCATTAAGGTAAAAATCAAGACTAACTAATTATTCAATTTCTCCTCCTATACCTAAAATTTAAACAATTTATTTATTTTGACCAAGTTTTTAGAAATCCTAATCATGATTTTCCTAATTCTTAAAACTAACTTAGATTTCTTTCAAAAAAATAAGTCAAAATATTTCCTTTTTATAACATTTTTTTATTATTTTTTTATTATTATTATTTTTTTTTATATTTTCAATTATTATTATTTTTTTTTTATATTACATACCCTTCCCCCACACTTGTTTCATGCATTGTCCCTAATGTATGAATGAAATGTATGGATGCATGAACTGGCAGAAAGATATAATCACCGATACAGTGGGTCAAAAAGACCCATCGCCGCATTAGCTTCCGGTACAGACTCCAAAAAGATTTTAAGACGTTGACCATTTATCTTGAATGAATTGCCATTTTTGGGATCGTAGATCTCTATGGCTCCGTGTGGAAACCGTCTTAACAATGAATGGTCCTGTCCATCTTGACTTCAATTGCCGGGAAAGAGATGAAGTCTAGAGTTGTAGAGTAAAACTTTTTGTCCTTGGACAAAAGTTTTTCTCGTGATGAATTTATCGTGAAAAACCTTAACTCTATCCTTCGCAATCTTTGCATTCTCGTATGCATCAATCCTCAACTCTTCTAGTTCAGAAATTGTAATTTCTGAAACTCACCGGCCTTATCTAAATCGAAATTTAGCTGCTTAATTGCCCAAAGGGCCCGGTGCTCTAGCTCGACAGGAAGGTGGCAAGCCTTTTCAAAAACCAGTCTGTAGGGGACATTCCTAGAATCGTCTTAAAGGCAGTCCTATATGCCCATAGGGCATCCACCAGTTTGGGGGACCAGTCCTTCCTATTCTGATTCACAGTCTTCTCCAAAATGAGCTTGACTTGCCTATTAGAAACTTCTACCTGCCCGCTAGTTTGAGGATGGTAGGGCGTAGACAACTTGTGGGTAATGGCATATTTTCGCATAAGAGCTTCAAAAGTTCTATTGCAAAAATGTGTGCCATTGTCGCTAATGATGGCTCGAGGGATTCCAAAGCGTGAGATGATATATCTTTCAAGAATTTGACAACAACTTTGTTGTCATTTGTCTTGCAAGGGACAGCTTCTACCCACTTTGACACGTAGTCTACAGCCAACAAGATGTACTGGTGCCCAAACGAATTAGGGAAGGGTCCCATAAAATCAATGCCCCATACGTCGCAAAGTTCTACTTCTAGAATGGGATTTAGGGGCATCATATTTCGTTTGGAAATTCTTCCTATCATTTGACATCTTGTGCAAGTTTTGCAATACTCAAATGCGTCTCTAAACACAGTTGGCCAATAAAAGCCACTTTGCAGAATTTTCTCGGCAGTTTTGCGGGGACCAAAATGTCCACCGCAAGCGAACTCATGACAAAAAGCTAGCACGCTTCTAGTCTCCCTCGTCGGGGACACATCTCTAATGATTTGGTCGCTACAATATTTTTAAAGATAAGGATCTTCCCACATGTAATACCAAACTTGAGACAAGAATCGGTATCTATCCTGTTTAGACCAACTAGGTGGTGTTTGGTTTGTGACTAAGTAATTTACTATGTCAGCAAACCATGGCTCCTTAGAGATGGCTAGAAGTTGCTCATCGGGAAAATTGTCATTGATGGGCAGCTCGTCAGAAGGTGCGTTTGGCACACGAGAGAGATGGTCAGCTACGACATTTTCGACACCTTTTTTATCTCGAATTCGAGATCGAATTCTTGAAGGAGAAGGATCCAACGAATGAGTCAGGCCTTCGCATCTTTTTAAGCATAAGGTATCGAAGAGCAGAATGGTCAGTAAAAATCGTGGTCTTGGTCCCAAGTAGGTATGGGCGGAATTTCTCCAAAGCGAACACTACTGCCAAGAATTCCTTCTCGGTTGTAGTATAGTTCATTTGGGCGTCATTGAGCGTCCTACTCGAATAATAGATCACGTGCTGCTTGCTGTCCTTACGCTGTCCTAAGACAGCACCTATCGCAAAATCTGAGGCATCGCACTGAAATCACCTAGAGGGGGGGTGAATAGGTTGATGATGCTAATCAATGGAACTAAATGCGGAATTAAAAATCTAGATGCAATGAGCACTCAAGTGTGATCCACTAGTGATGCATACACAACCAAGCCAAGCAAATATGATGAACAATATGGAATGTAAATGCAATGCACAAAGTAAATAGAGATAGAGATAGAGAGAGCCAATCGATCAAACGCAAACACCAAGGTATGTTCTCGAGGTTCGAGCACCCAGCTCTACATCCCCGCCATCCCCAGATGGATTCTAACACTCTCACTATCACAAAGAAAGTTACAAGAACCACAACCTCCTCTTGAGGCAAAAGCACAAAGCCACACAAAGTAAAGGAATACAACTTAGTGGTATACAACAACAACCACAAAACAATTTCTTGCTACTTGGTGGTTTAAGGCAACAACCACAAACAATCTCCTTTTTCTCACACAAAGCCTATAGACAATATAGTAGATTGTAGCTCAAGTGTGGAGAAAACCAAGGGATTGAAACCAGCAACACAAAGAAAAATCTTTGGGAAATAGATGAAATCAAGATATAGAGATTCAATTCAAAAGCTTTTCCCAAAATCCCTTTTCTTTGGTTTTTCAAACCCTAATCAAAAACACAAGAAATAGTTTACTTTGAATCCAAAAACCAATTTTGATTGCAACAATAACTCCAGAGAGATATAGAATTTAAGCCCAAAAATCTTGAAGAGAAATAAAGCTCTTTTGGAATTTTTCAAACAAACAATATTTTTCTCTTAATAAAACTTATTATGAATCTCTTCCCAATCACTCCTATTTATAGGAGAGGAGTAGGTTAAGAGATAATAAACACTTAAGGTTAATTAAGTAATATTAGATTTGAAATAAAACCCAATTTCAAATTTTAAACACAAAAGACAAAATAAATCAGCATTAAAAAATCTGCCCGTTACTGTTCAAACGGCTCGATCGGTCGACCGGCCGGTCGACCGGTAGTTCAAAAAAATCTGACCGTTATGAGCTATCGGTCGACCGATCCGGTCGACTGATAAAAACAGTGAGCAAAACAAAGCTATCGGTCGACCGCTCCGGTCGACTGATGCCTGACTGAGACTCAAAATAATATTTCGGTCGACTGTCGGTAGACAGCCGGTCGACCGACAGACATGCACACGGATACGTGCATTCTGCCAGGACTCCGGTCGACTGGTCCGGTCGACCGGACCAGCCTGACACAGACACGGTCGACTGTCGGTAGACAGCCGGTCGACCGGTTCTGGTCAGAAAACCAAGTAAACAATATTTTAATAAATCCCACAAAATCTCTAAAATTCCACAAAAATAGTTTTGTCATATTATATTGAAAGATGAACTTGTGTTAAAAATCCCAACACAAATTTCAAACATATTTGACTATTTTTGTGTCAAAGAAATTTTGCCAAAAACAAAACTCGTATTTTCTAAAACTTGGAATCTTCAATAGAAAATACGTTTTGTCTAAAACTCTTCCAAATACAAAATGATGATATTTAAACACTTTTGAAGCATGTTGTATATGATAGAAATTCAATATACAAGAAACATATATATATATCATAATTTTTGTCATTAAGTCCAAAATAATGTTTTGATAAAAATACCAAAACATAAAACACATGAAATAGAATATCAAACTAAGTTTGTTTAAGCAATAGAAGCATGCATGTATATAGAACAAATCATATATACACTAAACCATGTAAACTTGTTTGATATAAAATCTATTCATGAAAACCAAGATCGGTTAAACCAAAAACCGAAAACCAATATTCAAAACGTGAAACATGTGTGTTGTGAACTTGAGCTTATCATACTATACTAATCTTTACAATTAAGATCTAAACCCAAACTAAACTATGGATACTAAGTCTTCTTGTAGAGCGCAATCTCCAAGTTTTCTTGTAGAGCGCAATCTCCAAGTCGGCTTGATCCAAAACTCCTTTGAATCACCGAGCAATGCAATATATCATCTTTGATGCTTAGGCTCTTGAATCATCATGTGCAAGCTTCCAAATCATCTTGTTGAAGCTAAACACCAACTAATATCTTGATTAATGATCTGAAACTAAAACACAAGATTATTAGTACACATAACTACATGAGTTAGTCATCATCAAAACTAGAGTGGAAAGCCTTTGGGCCAACATCGCACATGATCTCAAAAGGCTTGGACCAGTCCGGAGGTGAGATGATAGGAGCAGAGATAAGTTCCATTTTCAATTTCTCCCATGCACTATGGCACCTATCATTAAAGATGAAGGACACGTCTTTAGCTAGAAGGTTTGTAAGGGTCTAGCAATTTTGCTAAAGTCCTTAATAACCTACGATAAAATCCGGCGTGTCCTAAGAAAGACCGAATGTCCTTCACGCATCGCGGAAGTGGAAGTCTCGCTATGATCTCCACCTTGGCCTTGTCTACCTTAATCCCTTCCCTAGATATCTCGTGACCTAGGACAATCCCATGTTGCACCATGAAGTGACACTTTCCCAATTGAGGGTCAAGTTCTTTTCGGTTGCACCTACTCAGCACTAGCTCCAAGTGATGGAGCACTGGTCAAATGAATTTCCATAGACGGAGAAGTCGTCCATGAAAATTTCTAGAAAACGCTCGACCATATCAGAAAACAAGCTTAACATCAACGTTGGAATGTGGCGGGGGCATTGCATAGGCCGAAAGGCATTCGTCGGTAGGCAATGTCCAAAATGGACACGTGAACGTTGTCTTCTCTTGATCCTCCGGGGCTATAGGAATTTGGTTATACCTGAATAACCGTCCAAAAAGCAGTAATACTCATGACCTGCTAATCTTTCCAACATTTGGTCAATGAAAGGAGGGGAAAATGATCTTTCCTAGTGGCTGCGTTCAACTTGCGGTAGTCTATGCATACTCTCACCTTGGTAGGCAATCGTGTTTGCACTAACTCATGCTTGTCGTTCTCTACCACAGTAAAACTAGACTTCTTAGGGACCACATGCATTGGGCTAACCCATTCGCTATCAGAAATGGGATAAATGATCCATTATCTAACAGTTTTACTATTTCGGCGTGTACAGCCTCCTGCATGAGTGGGTTTAGCCTACGCTGTGGATCCCTCTTCGGTCTAACCCCTTCCTCTAGATGGATACGATGCTGGACTATCGTAGGGCTCAGTCCCTTGATATCTGCCATAGTCCAACCAATGGCTTCCTATGTCTCCTCAGGGTTGCCAGCAGGTCCTCCTCTTGCCTATTGGTCAAATTAGATGCAACTATGACGATAACGTCTCTTGTTCACCTAGGTAGGCGTACTTAAGATGTTTGGGCAAGGCTTTTAACTCCAAAGAAGGAGTTGGCTCGATGGGTGGAGGAGTTAAGCTAGAATCTCCCATCTCTATAGAACTCAGATTTGATTCCCATTTGATCTCATCAAGACTGATATCACTTGTTCTAACTCTTCCTCTTCCTCTGACTCAAATATGATCTCATCATTATGCTCATCGTCATGTTCTCAATGGAGTTAACCTCAAAGGGTTGGTCGGTCACATCGTAGGGATGCTTACCTAGTTGAAAACATTGACTTCCTGGTCATATCCCCAAAAGTCAGTCTCATGGAACCGTTCTACAATTTATAATTGCATTAGCGGTTGCTAGGAACGGTCTTCCTAAGATAACGGGAGTTTGGGACCTAGGATTAGACACAGGTTGTGTCTCTAAGACAACGAAATCGACTGGGTAAATGAATTCTCCAACCCGTATGAGAACGTCATTGATCTCTCCCTTAGGAACTTTGATAGAGCGGTCAGCCAACTGAATAGTAAACTTGGGTAGGGTGAGTTCACCTAATCCAAGTTGTTGATACACGGAGAAAGGGAGCAAATTGATGCTGGCTCCTAAATCGAGGAGTGCTCGATTGATTTCGGCTCGACCTATGGTGCAAGAAATGGTGGGGCAACCTGGGTCCTTATACTTGATAGGGATCTGGTGGACAGTAGCTCACTAATGTTAGTGGCTAGAAAAACTTTCTTAGGCACATTAGTCTTTCTTTTCTTGGTGCACATGTCCTTAATGAATTTGGCATAACTAGGGACTGTTGGATTGCATCAAGAAGTGGAATGTTGAGCCTAACTTGATTGAACACCTCTAATAATTTCTCCATATGTGCATTGTTGTTGCTTCTAAGCCTATTTGGAAATGGGGCTATAGGCTGGTGCAACTGATCTGCTGACTTTCAGCTTCAGTCCTTGGGACTGGATGGAGAAGGAGTGGAGCTAGATGGAATGGAAGTGGAGCTAGATGGAATGGATGGCTGAGATGGATCCGATGGCATAGATACTTGATTATCAACTTGTTTCCCAGATCTGAGTGTATGAACCATGTGACACTGATTTGGGTCTTGAGCCTCATTGGCTGGCCTAGGATTCCTAAGATTGGCAATGGTTGACTCGGTAGGGTACCCCTCTGTCTCTCTTACTGGTTCAATTGGAGCTTATCCTACTTAGGACTTGAGCCAGCGTGTCTTGGCTTTTGACTAGGGTATCCACCTTTCTTTCCAAATTTGAAAGTCTTGTCTCCATTTGTGAATTTGGAAAGATGGTGGAGGATTTTGACTAGGGAAATTTTGTTGATAGGGCGGATTTTGGAAGTTGTTGGAGAATTTGGGCCTCACTTGATCATTGTTGCTTGGGCCCCATGAAAAATTGGGATGGTTTCTCCAACCGGGATTGTAGGTGGGTGCATAAGGATTGTGGCGGGCCTTGTGAAGGCCGCACTCATATGTTCGGGCAAGCTTTGATGCGCGATGAAAACAGGACATTCCTCGAACACATGGTTCATATCTTGACAATAAGTACAGCCCGCCGAAGATGTTGGGCTGACTTGGTTCACAGAGACTGGCTCTTTAGTTTCAAGAGCCTCTAGTCTACGCATAACAGCAGCTAACTTAGCATCGGTTGCTACGTTGGCCTCAATGGAATGGATACCTCCTTTAGAAGAAGTAGGGTCATTAGTCTAGATTTTTCAGGAGTAGGGTCCCATTGGATGGATTTTTCAGCTAATTCCTCAAACAATATCCATCCTTCATCTTCATTCTTTGCAGAAATCCTCCTTGATACATGGATTCTAACAGTATTTAGTAGAATAATCTAATCCATCATAGAGAACTTGGCAAAGTCGCCATTTCTCTATCCCATGGTGAGGACATTGGGCAAGGAGATCCTTAAAACGCTCGAAGTATTTCCAAAAAGGTTCATTGGCTGTTTGCTTAAACTGGAGGATATTCTTCCTAATCAGTGCAGTCTTGTGAACGGGATAAAATTTCTTTAAGAAGGCCTTAATGAAATTATCCCAAGAAGATATTGAACGGCCTTTAGACTGTAGAGCCATTTCTTTGCTAAATCCTTTAAAGCAAAGGGGATAAAACCTAAGTTTGATAGCATCGTTTCCTACCTTAGGTATATTCATCATTGACATACTTCTTCAATTCCTTATGAAGAAGTATGCATCCTCAGATTCAAGTCCATGAAATTTGGGAAGAGTGTTGATGTATTGTGGCTTGAGTTCATATGGGTCAACACTTTCGATAGTGAGCTGGATGCAAGAAGGAAGAGAGGTTCTAATAGGATAGAACCTATCTTGGAGTGATGTGGTTGTGCCATGTGTGAGTCGGGCTGAGCTCGGGTGGTGAAATAGTTCTAGTTAGCCTGGATGTAAGTGGTCTCTTCTCGACAAAGCGGCATGCACAATCAGCAAACAAGTTCACCGAATCAATCAAAAAAAAGAAAAAACAATCAAAAAGTCCTAATCTAAGGTAAGCCTTGACCTAGACGACTCCTAACTTTAGACTGTCCTTAGGAGGTCTACTGTCGACG
>JAVJIF010025315.1:0-83545 GCA_038442645.1 Agave tequilana | reverse complement strand
CCCCCCTCCCCCTCGCCCACCCGTTAGCCTGTTTGGCCAGAATTGGCTAAACAGACTTGGTCTGTGTGGCCAATTCTGGTCGAACAAGCCAGCATGGTAGGCGAGTGGGGAAGAGGGCAAGCGGAGGGGAGAGGGAGGAGAATCGGGGAGGGGGTGTAACACCCCACTCCCGGAATACGTACTTAGTTGCGTATTCAGATTTTTGATCGTATTTTTCGATTTACCTTCTGTACTTATTTTGTATTATGAATTGTTTATATGATTGTTTTGTCTTAAATTTGGATTCGTGGACTCGGAGTCAGCCCTAGTCTGAACCGAAGACCCATCCTAATGTGTTACTTGATTTGGTCTTTCCGGTAATTAGATTTGACCGATTTCAGTTTCAAATATTATTTTCCTATATTTTAGATTTTATATGATTTTCTGGAATTTTCCTGATTTAATTAAATATCTTCAAAACCGGTGTCGGCCAGTGCCGCTGACCGATTCCCGGATTTTTAGTTTACAAACGGTTTAGAATTTCTACAAGTACCTTTAGACATTATTTCTTAAAATCATATTTTCTATCTACATACTTTTTCTGAGGATTTTATGAATTTATGAAAATTCCACCGGAGTCGGTAGCTAGCTGATTCCGGGATTTTTAGTTTTAAAACTGTAAAGTATTTCTTAAAACGGATTTCACTATAATTCTTAGATTAATATTCTTGATTTTTTATAATTATTTCGGGTCGTTCCGAGATACTTGAATTTCGGACGATTCCGGTATTTTCCCGAAAGATTTCCGCATCCGCAACCGAATCCCGGGAATCCGCGCACTTTCATTATTTTTCATTTTCTCTTCCAAGAGAATAATTTCCCTTTTCCATTTTCTTTTCCTTTCCTATTTTCTTTCTTTCCTTCCTCCACAATCCACAAGAATTCCAATTTCCCAAAATTCCATTTTCTCCCCAATTTCCAATAAACTCCACACACTTTCACCAACTTCCTCTTTAATGCCCTCTTTTTTCTCTCTCTTCCATGGCCAGCCAAGTGTGGCTAGGAGAGACACCTCACCTCCCCTATTTACAAAACCCCCCTCTCTTTTAAATTATTTGCACCTCCTTCACAAAATCTAAAACCTATAAATACTTTTCCTTCTCCTTTCTTTATTCATTTTCACTTCATCTTTCTCTTTCTTCTCTTCACCAAAACCCTAACCTCCAACATCTCCTTCACCTCCACCACCTCCTCCGGCGCCTCCGGCCACCACGACTCCGGCGAGAGACCCCCGATCTCCGCCCACTTCTTCTCACCAACACCAACAACAAAACCTCCAACCTCCACTTTCTTCTTCATCATCAACTTCCATCACCATCACCATCACTCCATCACCTTGTACTTCTTTTAGGTAAGTGTTCTTCGTCACCAAGCCTTGGATAATTCTTAGTATACTGTGTCTTCAAATCATGTAATTTGATCATCAAACAAAACCATCACAAATCTGTTCTGTGTGTTGTTTCCAGTCGATTAGTCGACTTGACCTAAGGACTAGTCGACTTGAAACCCTTGTTGAAACTAACCTTTTCAAGAACACAGTTTTAGTCGACTTAGGTAATTTATTAGTCGACTAGAAACCTCGATTAGTCGACTACTCCCTTGACCCTAGTCGACTAACCTTTCCTGAATCAGAAATCCACTCTCTGTTACTCAGTATTAGTCGACTTGACATGACTGTTAGTCGACTTGAGATGTCTGTTAGTCGACTACCCTTTCCACCCTAGTCGACTAACTTTTCCTGAAACAGAATTCCAACTCTCTAGAACCCAGTTTTTGTCGACTATACCAGACTGTTAGTCGACTAACCCTTTATTAGTCGACTACTCTTCCCACCTAGTCGACTAACTTTGGCTGTCTGTTATAGTTGATTTCTTTCTTGAATATGAACCATATCCTTGAGTCTTATATCATATATTGGTATTGCTTGACTTGTCTATAGACAAACATCATCTTCCCTTCTCTCTTTCTCTCTCCTCTCTTCACTCTACATATTTATATCATATATTATGGCGCATCCCGAATTCCGTGGATTTCGGACCTTTCGGCGTTTCTGGTGATTCAGGCGAGTGTTCTCGCTCGCTACCCTCTTGCTCCCTATTTCATTGATTATGCAAATATTCTCGTTCTAGTCTCCATGTATTTTATTTCATGTTCTATATCTTTTACTGTTTTATACTATGCGTGGCCGACCCTTCGTGGTCGTTGTACTTTGGGTTACTTTTATGTTACCTTGCCATACCATTACCTCAGACTAGTCAGTTGCATGTTTTTATTTAACACATGTATATCACCTGACCATCTAGTGTGTTATCACCTGACCACCTGCCATGCTACTATTTAGCAAGACCCTTTAGTTATGCTATGACTTGCCCTGACTATTATCATCTCTTCTTGCCATGACTTAACCCGACTATTATCAATCCTTTGATATGCTTGGTTGTTTACTAAATATCATCACCCTGTCATGCTATCACTTGACACCCAGCATGATAACTTGACTTGTGATTATCACCTTCACGGGAACTTTACTTTATTATCCTGTATCATGATCAGTGACTTGTATTCCTGCTTTATATGCAGTGACCTGACTATATAGTACTTATGTACTCCTGATTTCCTGATCATGTCCTGTTCCAGTTATTCTCGTAAAGTGATAATTAAGCTAATGAATCCTAAAAAGGACCAACTTGCATTGGGTCGGGGGAACATGCGGATATCAATATGTGTTCGTGTTTACAGTGGCTTTTAGGAATGTTGTGCAATTACATGTTCCGGTCTGACCTGTGGGCCTCCAGGGGACCGAGGGAGAGCTGGCTCCCTCATTACTGGTACCATCATGATAAGGGCATACATAAGTCCCTCCTGTTAGCCTTGCGGCTGGTTTCCGTTTCCATGCAACGGAACAATCCTGGGCCGTGGTCCCGGGTATGTACGGGACCCACTGTAAACATAGTTCGTTGATACCCCCGCTGGTTTCCAATAACAACCTTGTTTTACTCGGATATGGATCTATGTGCGTTGGGACGCTAGTTCACATAGCTAGATATCAGGGTAAGACGAGTAATAATAAAGTGTCATAATAACCGGCTCTTTAAGTTGTAGTGGAGGTATGTGGAATGGGACGCATACAAAGCCTGCAACTTAAACGGCTATGAATCTGTGATGTGCCTTACCATAATTACTTGTTCCGGACTTTATATCGGATTTCCTGTTTTATGAGTATTATCGTATTATCTGCTCATATTCTGCTTTATCTATTGTATTCACTTGCCTCTTGTTCATTATCTTATCATGCCTGAGAACAGCCGGGTTGAATGGGCTTGGGTTATGGTGACATGAGATAAAGGTATATAGATGAGGGTTTCCTTGTTTGGATTATTCCTTCGATGTACTAGTCTCATGGAACCGTAATCTGAAGCCATACAATCAGATTGCTTGTCCTTGGCTTTACATGACATGTATTCACCCTTGCTCGCCACTTGGTTTTGCTTCACCACTCTCCTGGGGAGTATCATTTGACTCCCCTGGATCCTCATGTCCAGGTCATGGAGCTTGGAGCGTGTAGATTCTCCCCCTTGCGGATCAGAGTAGCGCAGCGGTGGCGTGGATCCCCAGCCGATCATCCAGAGCTCCATCCTTCCAGGCCCCCTTGTGAGTCTCTCGAGTTTTTCTTTTTAAACTCGTGAGTACCCTTTTCTGTTTATACTTGTACATTTCCAAGTCCTTTATACTGTTCATATATGTACCTTCCATGTATTCCCGCATTTGCGCATATCAGTGATGTAATATTCATGTAATATTGGATCACTTCTGGTGATAACTCTGTGATTGTACTCATGTGTTGGAATGTATAATGCACCACTTACTTCCGTACTCTGATTCTTGTCTGTACTGATGCTTAGCGTATACGGGAGGGTAGTTCTGACCTACGTATATACGTTGCAATGACGTCCCCGTATCCGTGGATCGGGGCGTTACAGGATGGTATCAGAGCTTAGGCTCTAACTTCCTCAGTACGTCCAGAGGGCAAATTAATGATATGAAATTTGCAACTGGAATACTTGAGTCTTGGTTATACATTCCAACTACAAGTGCAGAGTTATCTATTTCTTGGCCATCCTTCCTTTGATTCCTAATCCTTCCTATCCTTTCCCTGTTTTGGTTTTATGAAGCCCTTATACCAACATTAAGATATGATAGACTAGGAAGGTAGTGGCTGGTTCTGCATGAAGCTATTATGTGATCTCTTCGGTGAATTCTATGAAGCTTGGTATTCTCCAGATCGATCTTGATCTGGCTATCTTTCATAAGACAGTAGTCGGCATTCTCTACAGATATTCTACATTCTCTACTATATCGTTCAGAGTGATTGATGCCTGATATTCGGGATTCTTAATTATCGGTCTTCTTTATTATTATGCTCAGGACTATCAGGGTTTCCTTTATCTTCAGTATTCTGGCTTATTCTCGGAAGATTATCAAGTATGCAGATTTATACAGCCGGAAGTGCGGAGGATGATTATTGTTCAGTCGACCTGAGAGCCCTACCTATAGTGCTTCATATCTTAATTGGTATAAATTCCACCCTTGACCTCTTTGTGTTCATTTTACCCCTTACCGAAATTGCGAGGACGCAATTTTTTGTAAGGTGGATGGATTGTAACACCCCACTCCCGGAATACGTACTTAGTTGCGTATTCAGATTTTTGATCGTATTTTTTGATTTACCTTCTGTACTTATTTTGTATTATGAATTGTTTATATGATTGTTTTGTCTTAAATTTGGATTCGTGGACTCGGAGTCAGCCCTAGTCTGAACCGAAGACCCGATCCTAATGTGTTACTTGATTTGGTCTTTCCGGTAATTAGATTTGACCGATTTCAGTTTCAAATATTATTTTCCTATATTTTAAATTTTATATGATTTTCTGGAATTTTCCTGAATTTAATTAAATATCTTCAAAACCGGTGTCGGCCAGTGCCGCTGACCGATTCCCTGATTTTTAGTTTACAAACGGTTTAGAATTTCTACAAGTACCTTTAGACATTATTTCTTAAAATCATATTTTCTATCTACATACTTTTTCTGAGGATTTTATGAATTTATGAAAATTCCACCGAGTCGGTAGCTAGTTGATTCCGGGATTTTTAGTTTTAAAACTGTAAAGTATTTCTTAAAACGGATTTCACTATAATTCTTAGATTAATATTCTTGATTTTTGATAATTATTTCGGTCGTTCCGAGATACTTGAATTTCGGACGATTCCGGTATTTTCCCGAAAGATTTCCGCATCCGCAACCGAATCCCGGGAATCCGCCACTTTCATTATTTTTCATTTTCTCTTCCAAGAGAATAATTTCCCTTTTCCATTTTCTTTTCCTTTTCCTATTTTCTTTCTTTCCTTCCTCCACAATCCACAAGAATTCCAATTTCCCAAAATTCCATTTTCTCCCCAAATTCCAATAAACTCCACACACTTCCACCAACTTCCTCTTTAATGCCCTCTTTTTCTCTCTCTTCCATGGCCAGCCAAGTGTGGCTAGGAGATACACCTCACCTCCCCTATTTACAAAAACCCCCTCTCTTTTAATTATTTGCACCTCCTTCACAAAATCTAAAACCTATAAATACTTTTCCTTCTCCTTTCTTTATTCATTTTCACTTCATCTTTCTCTTTCTTCTCTTCACCAAAACCCTAACCTCCAACATCTCCTTCACCTCCACCACCTCCTCCGGCGCCTCCGGCCACCACGACTCCGGCGAGAGACCCCGATCTCCGGCCACCACTTCTTCTCACCAACACCAACAACAAAACCTCCAACCTCCACTTTCTTCTTCATCATCAACTTCCATCACCACCACCATCACTCCATCACCTTGTACTTCTTTTAGGTAAGTGTTCTTCGTCACCAAGCCTTGGATAATTCTTAGTATACTTGTGTCTTCAAATCATGTAATTTGATCATCAAACAAAACCATCACAAATCTGTTCTGTGTGCTGTTTCCAGTCGATTAGTCGACTTGACCTAAGGACTAGTCGACTTGAAACCCTTAGTTGAAACGTAACCTTTTCAAGAACACAGTTTTAGTCGACTTAGGTTATTTATTAGTCGACTAGAAACCTCGATTAGTCGACTACTCCTCCCTTGACCCTAGTCGACTAACCTTTCCTGAATCAGAAACCCAACTCTCTGTTACTCAGTATTAGTCGACTTGACATGACTGTTAGTCGACTTGAGATGTCTGTTAGTCGACTACCCTTTCACCCTAGTCCACTAACTTTTCCTGAAACAGAATTCCAACTCTCTGGAACCCAGTTTTAGTCGACTATACCAGACTGTTAGTCGACTAACCCCTTTATTAGTCGACTACTCTTCCCACCTAGTCGACTAACTTTGGCTGTCTGTTATAGTTGATTTCTTTCTTGAATATGAACCATATCCTTGAGTCTTATATCATATATTGGTATTGCTTGACTTGTCTATTGACAAACATCATCTTCCCTTCTCTCTTTCTCTCTCCTCTTCACTCTACATATTTATATCATATATTATGGCGCATCCCGAATTCCGTGGATTTCGGACCTTTCGGCGTTTCTGGTGATTCAGGCGAGTGTTCTCGCTCGCTACCCTCTTGCTCCCTATTTCATTGATTATGCAAATATTCTCGTTCTAGTCTCCATGTATTTTATTTCATGTTCTATATCTTTTACTGTTTTATACTATGCGTGGCCGACCCTTCGTGGTCGTTGTACTTTGGGTTACTTTTATGTTACCTTGCCATACCATTACCTCAGACTAGTCAGTTGCATGCTTTTATTTAACACATGTATATCACCTGACCATCTAGTGTGTTATCACCACCTGACCACCTGCCATGCTACTATTTGGCAAGACCCTTTAGTTATGCTATGACTTGCCCTGACTATTATCAATCTCTTGCCATGACTTAACCCGACTATTATCAATCCTTTGATATGCTTGGTTTTTACTAAATATCATCACCCTGTCATGCTATCACTTGACACCCAGCATGATAACTTGACTTGTGATTATCACCTTCATGGGAACTTTACTTTATTATCCTGTATCATGATCAGTGACTTGTATTCCTGCTTTATATGCATGACCTGACTATATAGTACTTATGTACTCCTGATTTCCTGATCATGTCCTGTTCCAGTTATTCCCGTAAAGTGATAATTAAGCTAATGAATCCTAAAAAGGACCACTTGCATTGGGTCGGGGGAAACATGCGGATATCAATATGTGTTCGTGTTTACAGTGGCTTTTAGGAATGTTGTGCAACTACATGTTCCGGTCTGACCTGTGGGCCTCCAGGGGACCGAGGGGAGAGCTGGCTCCCTCATTATTGGTACCATCATGATAAGGGCATACATAAGTCCCTCCTGTTAGCCTTGCGGCTGGTTTCCGTTTCCATGCAACGGAACAATCCTGGGCCGTGGTCCCGGGTATGTATGGGACCCACTGTAAACATAGTTCGTTGATACCCCCGCTGGTTTCCAATAACAACCTTGTTTTACTCGGATATGGATCTATGTGCGTTGGGACGCTAGTTCACATAGCTAGATATCAGGGTAAGACGAGTAATAATAAAGTGTCATAATAACCGGCTCTTTAAGTTGTAAGTGGAGGTATGTGGAATGGGACGCATACTAAAGCCTGCAACTTAAACGGCTATGAATCTGTGATGTGCCTTACCATAATTACTTGTTCCGGACTTTATATCGATTTCCTGTTTTATGAGTATTATCGTATTATCTGCTCATATTCTGCTTTATCCATTGTATTCACTTGCCTCTTGTTCATTATCTTATCATGCCTGAGAACAGCCGGGTTGAATGGGCTTGGGTTATGGTGACATGAGATAAAGGTATATAGATGAGGGTTTCCTTGTTTGAATTATTCCTTCGATGTACTAGTCTCATGGAACCGTAATCTGAAGCCATACAATCAGATTGCTTGTCCTTGGCTTTACATGACATGTACTCACCCTTGCTCGCCACTTGGTTTTGCTTCACCACTCGCCTGGGGAGTATCATTTGACTCCCCTGGATCCTCATGTCCAGGTCATGGAGCTTGGAGCGTGTAGATTCTCCCCCTTGCGGATCAGAGTAGCGCAGCGGTAGCGTGGATCCCCAGCCGATCATCCAGAGCTCCATCCTTCCAGGCCCCCTTGTGAGTCTCTCGAGTTTTTCTTTTAAACTCGTGAGTACCCTTTTCTGTTTATACTTGTACATTTCCAAGTCCTTTATACTGTTCATATATGTACACTTCCATGTATTCCCGCATTTGCGCATATCAGTGATGTAATATTCATGTAATATTGGATCACTTCTGGTGATAACTCTGTGATTGTACTCATGTGTTGGAATGTATAATGCACCACTTACTTCCGTACTCTGATTCTTGTCTGTACTGATGCTTAGCGTATATACGGGAGGGTATTCTGACCTACGTATATACGTTGCAATGACGTCCCCGTATCCGTGGGATCGGGGCGTTACAGGGGGAGACCGGAGAATGGGGGGAGGTGGAGGAGGGGGGATGGGGTGGGGGAGGGGAGGAAGCCGGAGATGGGGGGAGGGGAGGGGGCAAAGAAAGGGACATTTTAGACTTTTCACTAAGGGTGAAATTGTCAAAAAAAATAATGGTACACTTGTAATAATTTGTGGGGGTGCCCTCATAAATTTTTTTTTTGGGGGGGGGGGAATATCCGCTCTCGTGAAGAAAGGAAATGAAGATTGGAATTAGTGAGATCCTGTGTACAACTCAAAACACGAAACAACAAAGTACTCTTCACATGAAGAAATTCACGTGTGCAGGGTGAGATTGATGATCTGATTTGTTGTAAATAGCAAAAGTGCATTGCAACGGCTGAAAAGAGAGAAGGGTGTTGAAAGCGATCAACGATTGAGATTGATCAGAGTGTGGATCGAGCAACAGAGTTTGATTTAGGCGATCCAAGAGTCAAACTCAATGTTTTCAGCGTTTCACACGCAGTGGTGGACGCAATTCGAGCAATTCCTATGTTTAGAGTAAGTTATCTATAGACCAACGTGAAATAAAACGGTGATGAGGGAGATTACAACATGTCAGAGTTGCGACAGGCTAGTTGTGACACAATGAGATCATTGTGGGCATTGGTGAATCTATCAAATATGAGATTATCAACAACAAGGAGATCAATTTGATAAACATCATTACAATGATGATTACAGCTGATAATTAATGAAAGAACACCATGACAGTTTTGTTGGCAAAAAATCCGATAAGACCATGACAATTATGTGAAGACAGTTAGTCTCAAGGAGAAAACATCGATGGATAGGCTGATCATAGCCAATGATCGAGGGAAGACCATAATTGTGACAGTGTTTTTCAAGGTAGGAAGACGATGGTGGGATGTGAAGACTGTTGCCTCAAGACCGGTGGTTGGCCTAATAGCCGGGAATGTGTCACAAAACAGGTATTAGTTGGTGGCGGCATTAGTACAAGGCGTATTTGCAACCCAAGCTTGAAATACACAGGATACAAGAGTGGAGTGGCATGGTTGGTGCATGCAGGATTTGCATCTTCATAGCTTGAAAGGGGTGTTACTTCAAGACATGGTTAATCCGTGAAGTGGATGACGATAACAATGAAGTATCTTCAAGTTGTGTGGCTCACCGGATTCGAGTCAAAGTGGAGATTGTTGAGATTGTATCTCATATTCGATTTACCATCAAGGCGGGCTTTGTGTCTAATGAGCCTTTGGACCAGATCACTTAGTGATGTGGGCTACCACAAAGTTTTGGTAGTGCTAAGGTTTCTTTGTAGCACTATATATAATTTTTCATAGTTAGATGAGAGGTGATTGGAAAGATGTAAATAAATGAGATGAGAGGGAGAGAGTGAGGTGAGAGAGAAACTTGATTTTCTTGTACTCCTGTAATTGTTCCTTTCTCAGAATGGATTTCGTATCAATAATACCCTGTGGATATAGGCTGAGGTGGGATGGTCGAACCACATTAAATCTGGTGATCTTTTTTTTGTGTTTGTGATTTTCTCATCATGTATGCTCGATTATCGATCTCACGGCGTGTTGAGATCTCCCATGGGGAACTCAATTCCTAACTAGAGGCCCTTATGAACATCGAATTTTAAGAAATAGAATTGGGAAATATTGATTTTCGATAAAGAAAATATTATAGGAGAAGAATCTATGGAGGAAAAAAAATTAAATATATTTTATTGACTCTAATAATTTTACATACAATTTCTCATACAAAATTAAGCCCTCTAATTATAAAAATAAAAATTCTCCAATCTCTTACTCTCACACAAACTCTAATATCAAATACTACTACTATTATATGAAAACCAAAATAAATAGAAATTCCTACTACATTTATAATTAGAATTTGACCCCTAAAGAAATAGAAGCTCGTTCTAAATAGATACTCCTAGTTTAACTCAACTTTGACTAAAATCCTTTACTAACTGATTTGGAATTGAATTATATTTCCAACATTATATCTTAATTTAATGTTTCATAAAACGCACGTCTAGCAATCTTTATAACTTCACAAAAGTATTCTTGAATAACTTGACAAAAATATGGCTTGATCTCCTACTTTGATATACTGTAATACTATCTCCTCGATCTTCACTTGCTGATTGTAGAAGTGTCAAGTCATATGCAAACTTTATAAAAATACTTCATAATTGTTATAGCTATAATGTGTTGTGGGCTCCTTTTGATTTTCTGTTTCCACCTAACTCCTACAAACTTTCCACCATTAAAGTAAGAACACCCATTTGATTCAACTAAATAATTTTTTCTTTTTCATTCATAAATGTTTTTTGACTTTTTCCAGAATGCTTCTTTTATAGATTTTCCTCAAATATTTTTTCATTTTATATCTTCTTTTGTAGCAAGTAAAATTACTCTTACCTTTCCTTGCCTTTGGCCTTGGACTTCATCTTGAACCTTTCTTGATGTTGGTCGTGGTGTTTCTCTTCGATATGTTTTGTCTTCTTCTTCTTTGATGTTGTGATTGTCCTAAAAGATAAGATGTCTTGTCTCCTTTCTGCCAATCTTTATGACTTTTTTCGAAATCTTCACTTTTCACTTCTTTAGTTACTTTGATGTGAATATAAGCTGAAGTGCTTGATTTTTTTTCTACACTTAGAAAATCAGCACTCTTTTGCCCTATTTTTTATTGTAATTATCACTTATTAATCATGATTATTTCATTTCTTCTTCTCTTTCTTTGCTTCCTTTTGTTTCTTCACCTTCTTCTTTTTCTCTTTCCCTTTTTTCTTCTTCCTTTTCATCTCTTTTTGCTTATTTTGTTTTTTCTCCTCTTTCTTTCCTTTTTTCTTCTTCTCTTTCTTTCTCTTCTTCTCTTGCATATTCTTCTTCTCTCTCTCTTTCTTTTTCTTCCTTTGTTTTCTTTTCTTCTCCTTCTCCTCTTCTTTATCTCTCTAAATCTTGTTCTCATGGATTTGTATACCTCTCATATTTTTTATCAAAGATATCTTCTACCTGAATCTGAATCCACAAGTTGATTGTCGCGCTCGTGTTAGTATTTCACCTTTTTCTTAAAAAATATTATAAATGCATGAGTTAGTGGATGACCATCATACCTCTCCCCTTCTTCCTTGTATGAATGCATGAGTTAGTGGGTGACCTCTCCTCCTTCTTTCTTGTAACCTATGTTGTTAATGCATGAGTCAGTGGGTGACCTCTCCTCCTTCTTTCTTGTAACCTATGTTGTTAATGCATAAGTTAGTGGGTAACATCATCTTCTTCATTGTAACACATGCTTATGCTTGCCTGTAAATAGAGGCTAAAAAGATGAATGAAAAATACACAAGCTTGAGAATATTCATCTTACTTTTCTCTTCTCATTTCTCTAATTTTTTTTTAGTTTTATAACACGTTATCAGCACGATGCTCTTGTTCCCAACTGAGGTGCTTGTGTGGCTGCAGGTCTCTATCTTGACATGACTTAAACTTTATGGTACTTTAACCGCGCTTGATTCGATCTTATTGATCACGTGTTTGTTATTTGGAGCATACAATCTTGCATTAGTAAGATCTATATCATGGAACCAAATATCATTAGTTCCCGACATATGTCTAACATTTTTTTAATGAAAAAATATTTATATATGAACCTGAAGTTTACAATTTAAAGATTTAACTTGAAGTTTTAAATGATTATAGAACCTTTAAATTGAGACATAATTTTAGAGCCTAAAGCCCTATATTAATAAGACTCAAACATATAGTTTCGAGCATATTATTACATATATGTTCTTCTATTTGATTCCTAATTTGATCATCTGAAACTGATTCTAAAGTCAAAATATTTATCACTTTTCATGCATTCAATATACTCCTGCAACAGCAATAATGTCAAAGGGGATTTAAGAAATATTTCAAGTTGATTTCATGTCTTCTGATTGCTGAATAAAACAATGAGCTTTGAATAAAAATCATTAACTTCATCTAACTAGGTCAAAATTATTCCCAGAAGTGAATGCGAGTGCATCATTTCTTAAAGCGAATGTAAGCAATTTTGTTCGTGGTCGTGGCAGATTTAATTCTAGAAATCGAGGTGGTCATAATCATGATTCAAACAAAAGAGCCACACACTCCACCAGAAGTAAATAACAATAGAGGAAATCAAAGAAAATGGCATGCAGGTTAATACTAAAAAAAATGATGAAGCCTACTATAGGTGTGTCATAAAAGGTTATTGGTCTTGTACCTGTTGTACTATAAGGCACCTTGTTGACTTATATGAAGCATCCATCATGGCAAAGAGAAAAGAAAAGGAAACAAACTTCACTGATTTTGATGATATTTTGGTGATCAACAAAATGAGTCAATGGATATCACCCATTTGGATATCTCAGATTCCTTTGCTGGACCAAATGGGACTATTGATAATTTGATTGATGATGGGAATGCTAAAATTGGTAATGAAAATGTTAATGGTGGTGATGTGTAGGCCAATGATGGATATTTCAATAATAATTTTACTTAGTTCTTTATGTTGCTTTATTTTAATTTTCGCTTTATTTTTCAATTTTTTCTTTCCATTATAGTACTTTTATTTCAATAAATGATGTTTGATCGAATAATTTATGACCTCTTTATAATTTCTATTAAACTTACATATGTATTTTCTATTTTAAGAAGTATGGAAAATTCTAATGTTTTGAGCAATTTCAAAATGTATGAGGAAGATGTTTGTCTGGCTGACAGTGCAACGACGCATGCCATTCTTCGAGATAAGAAATATTTCTCGAACCTAAAATTACCTAAAGTCAATGTCAATACAATTTCAGTAGTGCAACTTTAATTGAAGGTTATTAAAGAGCAAACATAACATTACCTGGATGAATAAATATTAATATTAAATCACATTGTATTCTAGCAGATACTGAAGAAATCTGCTCAGTTTTAAGGATATACGTCTTAATAGGCTTCATATTGATACTATGAATGAGAGAAAGATAGAATATTTTTATATTACTTCTGTTGCCTCATGCCAGAAGTATGTAGTAAAAAAACTCTCAGTTTTCTCATCTGAACTATACTTTATAACAATAAGGGTAATAGAATCAAATGTATTGATGAACCAGAAGTTCAATGTTTCAAAGCTTTTTATGCTTTGGCATGACCTTAGTCAAAATATTGTTAAAACTCCTCATTCCCTTTGATGCATCCGGTAAAGTGTGATTGTCAAATATTAAAAAAATTTACATTGAATTTGATTCTCCATCAATAATTAGATATCTTGAACCCTGATTGATGATGTGTTTAAGGCACGCTTTGCAGATTGACATTTTGATGAGACAATTTTCTCGCCGTTAGAGAGGGAAAAAGTGTCACTTCCTGAAAATAGTGTAAACTTACATGGAATGTATCATCATTATCTCATCTTGACTCGCGTACAGATTTAAGTGAACTCAAATTTTAAAGATTATTCATTTGCAAAAATTTACAAACCAATTATCCGATACATTTACTAACACAAAGAAAATAACAAATCTCATATATCAGCTGAAAAATACTCCAGCTCGGATTGATATTCCTGAAGGATAACCTGATAATACTTCAAAAGACACCTGAAGTGTCATCGTCTTGTTGGTTCAAAGATAAAAATTCTCGAAAGAAAAGAACACTAGAACTATATATTCTCAAAGAAGATAAATTTTCAAAAGTACTATTGAATAGAAAATAACTGATCAGTTTACAATAATGAAAAAAATAGCCCCTGAAAAAGCACATACACCTGAAGAAGCGCATACATCTGAAGAGATATTTTAAATTATATGAGTACGAGAAAAAGTTAGGATAGGAAGAAAATTATTACTGATGATGTGTTTACATATGCGGTCGCTCTAAATATTGTAATAAATAATGAGGACCTTGAAAAAAGAGTAGAAGAATGTTGACATAGAGATTGTTGACCAAAGTGAAAAAGCTATCCAATAGAATTAAATAATCTAAAAAATCATAAAGTTTTTTTACTAGTAGTCTGAACACCTGAAGTGTAAAACCCGTTGGTTATAAATTGGTGTTTGTAGAAAAACATAATGAAAAAAAAAATTGTGAGATACAAAGCACAACTAGCAGCACAAGCTTTCTCATAGAGACCTAAAATAGATTAAGAATAAATTATGAAGTGATATATTCTCCTGTGACGAATGTAATCACATTACATTTCTTAATTAGTTTGACAGTCACAGATAAACTTGATATGTGACCTATGGATGTAATTATTATTTATGTATATGGGTCACTTGATAGTAATATTTACATGAGAATCCCTACAGAATTTAAAATGCCTGAAACAAATCACCCCAAATCTCATGACATATACTCAATTAAGTTACAACGATCCTTATTTGGATTAAAATAATCTCCAAAAATGTGGTATAATCGCCTTAGTAAATATCTCTTATGAGAAGCATATATAAATAAACCAATTTGACCATGCGCTTTTATTAAAAGGTTTAAAAATGGGTTTACCATTGTTGCAATATATGTTGATAATCTAAATCTTATTGAAACTCCTGAAGAGCTCACAAAAACTGTTGCTTATTTAATGAAGGAATGAAAAATCTTGGAGGATAAAATTTTGTTTATTATTGCGATTGAATACTTACCAAATAAAATATTTATTCATCAATCAACATAAATAGAAAAAGTTTTGAATATTTTTATATTGATAAAGCCCATCCATTAAGTAACATTGTAGTTGTTCGATCATTTGATGTGAAGAAAGATCCATTTCATCCTAAAAAAATAACGAAGAGCTACTTGGTTCTGAAGTACCATACTTAAGTACAATTGAATCTCTAATGTATGTTGCAAATAGTGCACAACTTGATAGTTTTTCTATTAACATATTAGCAAGATTCACCAACATTAGTTGCTACTTCTTCAAATTATTTTGAATATTAGCACTACAAGAAGCAGGTCGTGAATGTATTTGGTTGCGATCTATGATACACCATATTCAAGAAACATGTGGATTGTTTTCAATCAATATTCTTTAATATTATTATATGAAAACAATGCAGCTTATATCCACAAGCAAAAAATGGTTACATTAAAGGGATAAAATCAAGCATATGTCACCAAAAAATTTCAGCACACTTGAGCTTCAGAAGAGCGGTGACACAGAAGTTCGACAAATTCAAACAACCAACATTTTGCAGACTTGTTCACTAAAGCACTGCCAACGACAACATTCAAAAGAGAGTCAACAATGTTCGAATGTGTCAATCAAAGATATTTTGCCAGAATCTTGGGAGCGTGTCATCAGTAAGTCTAAATACTATACTTTTTTTTCTTCTTTTGTTCAAGTTTTAATCCCGTTGGATTTTTTTTGGCAAGATTTTAATGAGACAGAGTCGTATGTTCGCCAGGTGCACATGAATATGTATTCTTTTCTTCTTAGTCCAAATTGTGTCCCATCGTGTTTTACTGGCGAGGTTTTTAATGAGGCATATTCATGGATGGTGGATATCCAAGGGGAGTGTTGTAAATGCATGAGTTAGTGGATGACTACCATACGTCTCCACACTCTTCCTTCTATGAATGGATGAGCTATTGGGTAACGTCTCTACTTTCTTTCTTCTGATCTATATTGTGAATGTATGAGTGAGTGACCTCTTTTTCTTTTTCTTTATAACTTATACTTATATTTGCCTATAAATAACGGCTACAAAAATGAATGAAGCAAACAACTTGAAAATAATTCTTTTTGATTTTCTTTTTTTTTCCTCTAAAATTTTCTTAATTCTATAATAATAATAATAATAATAATTCTTTTTAGTCTTATTTAAAATTTTTTAATCATCAACCGAATAACTCCCCGTTGCTCTCTCTCTCTTTTGATTTGTGCCCATTCATCGATCGCAACATGAAGACGTTGACTCTTCTCCGTCAAAATTTCTCCCCCGTCTTCCTCTCTCCTTCTCCATTTTCTCTCTCGTCTTCTAGAAAGCGAAGACTCTTCCTCGCCCAAAGCTCATCTCGATCTTAAGAGGTAGTGAGAGAAACTAGAGAGGGAGAGACGGAGGGAGGAGATGGTGACCAAGAGGCTGAGGAGCATCTACGCGAAGAAGGCGAAGGAGTTTTTGAATCATGTGATTCAGGACAAGCCCCTGCTGCCCTTCTTGATTCCGCTGGGGTTCTTCGCTTGGGCCATTGAGAGGTGGCTTGTGCCCTTCTCCAACTGGGTTCCCCTCGCCTTTGCCGTCTGGGCCACAATTCAGGTGAATTCTCGTCTGGGTTTGGATTTTTGAATCTGTACAGGTTTGAACTTGGGAATTTAAAGTTCACAGTTTGATACTGTGCTTGAGTATATGAGCTGATGTTTCAATTGCAAGAATCTCCGGGACATAATCTTTTAGTTTTCCCGGGTCCGGAAAATTGGTCTTCTTGCAAATGAGTTTCTTGGCTTGTTGAATTCTCTGCTTGGGTAAGATTGTTGTAAAGGTCTGAACTGGTACTGTACTTGTGTAGATTAGACTGGCTAAATCGATTGGTAATTGTGCTTGAATTAGCTGATTTGGGCTATTGGGCATGACACAATAGTTCTAACTTTACTCTTAATGAAGAAACATGCACGGTTTTAACTTGGTTGTTTATATCTTTATAGATTGCCTTTTATGGAGGACACTGAACTCATTTGGTCTTTCCTGTTGGCTAATGGTGTTGATTGGATCGGTTAGTGTGCTTATGCAAAATAATTAGATAGTTTACTTGTGTAGACTAGCTCAAATAGCTTGAATTCGCTGATATGGCTGTTGCACATGAAGAAGTAGTTGTTGCCTTTATCCTTAATATGGAAACATGCTCAATTTTAACTTGGTTGTTTATGGCTTTATATTGCCTTTTATGGATGATTTTGCACTCCTTGTGACCTTTTATGTTGGCTAATGGTGTTGATTGGATTGATATAGTGTGCTAGTGAAAAATAGCTATTTATGATCTCTGCTTACTTAGTTTAGGAAGGGAAAAGCTTGTGCTTTTGCAAAGTAGTTGGTGTAGATTGCTGGTTTTTGAGGAATATGGACTGGTTGGTAATTTTGTGATTTGTCTCATTGTCTGTTTCTAACCTTAAGTTGTATGTGGTGGGTTATTGTTTCTTTCTGAAACTTCTAGTAAGGAGTTTTTTTTTCCACTTTCTCATTGGTTATTGTTATTATTATTTTTTTGTTGTTGAAGAAATACTGTAATTTTTAACCCCTGTATGGTTAAACATGATGATTATAGACTTGGTTGCATATGCATTGTGCTGGCTATTAGATGTCCAACAGATGGATGTTAAACCTTTTATTTTGACTACCCTGATTAATATGGTGTGTGCTGGCAATGCTACTATCCCCTGGTTTAATTTGGTTCTTTTTGCCTACAAAATACAAATTTGAAATTGCACCAGTGTGCTAGTAGTGATGCTTCTGGTTTGGAATTTTTTTTACTCTATGCTTTAGTTCTCAGTTATGTAATCTTATTCAGTTCTGCAGAACTGCGACAATCAATTAAGAAGATGAAATTGGAAAGGGAAAAAAAAAGAAAAATCAACACAGAAGCCTTAACTCTTGGTTGGCTAATTCATTCCATAGAGATCCAACTAAGCGACTAAGTTTTACTTAGGCTGTCAACTACCTAACACAACCCTCCTCCTTTATCTTGGCTTGGGAAACCTTAATGATTTGTTTGATTTGTTCTTGAAAATAGAGCCTGTGTCATGATTGTTGTCATGATTTTTATTTTCCCCTGCAGTATGGGAGGTTCGAACGCCAAATACTAGTAGAAAACTTGAATGGAAGATGGAAGCGGCTTGTATTGAATACATCAGTATGCTCTTAACTTATAATTTTGTATTTCACCTTCCATATTTTGAAGAGATGTGCTTATCTTTATTAATATATGGCAGCCCATAACACCATTTGAGCCTTGTGAATGGTTAAACAAGCTACTGATGGAGGTTTGGCCCAACTACCTGGAACCAAAACTGTCGAGAAGGTTTTCCTCAATTGTGGAGGTCAGCATCTATTTTAGTTATTGAAAATTATATCTATGTGTGTATGTGTGTCTCTGTACATGCATATGTCTGTGTGCGTGCATGCATGTGGCTATTGTGTCTATCTGTGTGTGCGCGCGCGCGCGGCGCGTGTGCGCACCTCTCACACATACACACAGAAAAATTCATTGTAAACAAGATATTTTGATAATGAGATGATATTAAAATTTACTGTTTTGGAAAAGATCATTTAATGTTTATATTAGTATTTAGTTATTCCAAACAACCATTCTATCCAAAAGCTGAAGCTGATGAGTTGTGAGTTCTACTTTATGTAAATCTTGTCATTCTATAACAAGAAAGAAGAGTTAACGAAGAATTTATACTTTGGTTCATGTTCTTAACAATATGAAATTCATTCACTCATTTGTTGAGAAGGCGTACATTACTTGTGTGAATTCTACTTGGTTAAAATATATAATCTGGCCAACTCTAAATACTTAATTATGCCAAGAGTCTAAGAGGTTTTGCTGCCATACGACTCTCTTCAAAACTCATTTAAGACATTGTGGTCAAGATTTGTTCATTTCTTTTCCTTCTATGCTAATATACTAAGAAACTAAACAGTTTCTCTGTTCTGCAGAGTCGCATGAAGAACCGGAAACCTAAACTGATTGTAAGTGTTATTCTGGTCAATTGCATTCATCATATTGGCTTCCACTGATGGTTAGCAAGTTTCAACTTGTTGAGTGAGCATGAGTTAATCTTTGTCTAGGAAAAACTAGAATTGCAGGAGTTCTCACTAGGCTCGTGCCCGCCAAACTTGGGACGAAATGGGATGCACTGGGTTACTTCAGGTGACCAGGTTTGTTTTTTGAGTACATTTTTGTAAATTTAATGTTGAATAATAGTAGAATTAACTCCATAACAGTTAATTGTATGCCATGATTGCCATCTCATTGTAATGACTTGTAAATTATGAATTAGGATACTATATTCTGCATTTCAAGTCCAAGGATTTGGAGTATTTAATAAAGCTTTCAGATCAGTGGATTACTCAGAAAAATATCTCTCTCTTTTTTCTTTCTTTCTTTTTTCTTTTTCACATTAGGCTGGTCATTGTTGTTAATGTTATTTATTGTGTTTATTTAGGTTCCTCTGCTATTCACATGAAGTCTTTATTGCCAATAACAATTCTTTTCATCTACTTAGGGTTGCTTTTTGAGGCTTATGCTTGGCCACTAACTCTTATCCTATTTTAACATAAATTTTTTTTAAGAAGGAATACTCCATTTCTTTGCTATAATCTATTCATTCTACTTGGGGATATTCTATTAATTAGTTCCATCTACGAAGAAAATTGCAGGTTGGTTAGATTTAAAGATTTTGCATTTCCCCCCTGATAATGCTATTCTTTATGTGTTCATAGTAATTCATTTCTTATTCTAGCCTTGTGTCTTTACTGCCACATGTCCCTGTTACATCTTGTATTTTCCTGACTTGTAATTAACATGCATTAGTATTAAAATGACATAGAACCTTCTCAAAGCCATCTGTCCCTCACATCTTTATTTTGCATAGTTTCAATTTTCGCTCTTTAATAGTCTGGCCCATACATTTTACTCTAGCACTCTTCTCATTTTTCTTTCTTTATTTTTACAACCCTTCCCCTTAGTAGTTCTTGGAAACATTTTCAACTCATGACCTCCTTGTCACAAGCATACTTTATCAACCCTCAAGTGCATTTCCTTTCCATTTTTCTCTAATTTCTCATCGTCCATTAAATTTCTTGTCTTTAGTTGGATACATCAAAGTTCTATACCTTTCAATTTCCTTTCCATAAGCATAAATAACTAAAAATTTTCCCTTTTTTCTCGTACTTAAAAGTTGGGTTTTGTTACTTAAAAGATTGGGTTTTGTTACTTGAAAAAAAGGGCAAAATTCCAACAAACTACAGTGGACGTTTTAACTCTTTTTTAAAGAAAAGAAAACAATGTCATCTTGTTTTATTGTGGGGAACTACTGTCAACTTTTTGTGCAAAATTACCATCAATTTTGCACTTTACAAATAAGTGCCATATGATAGGCAATGAAAAGTTGAAATTACAATTTTGTCCTCTCTGTTGGATGGAAGATGAAGTGGGGGGAGCCAAGGAGCTCCAGAGAATTGTTCCTTTCTCTTGGATGGAGATTTAGGATTTGGCTTTTAGGAGTGGAGAAGCAAAAGAAGATGGAAGGATTAAAAAAATTGTCTCAGAACTCTTGACTATTTCTCAAAGTGCTATTATGTAACACTTATTGAATAAAATAGAGAAATTATTCTATAACAAAATATATGTTATTAAACATTAATTAATGTATGATAAATGTTATTAATAGATAGAAATCTATTTTCTTCTAAAATATCTAATTATTTAAATAAATAGTTAGCGATACTTGAATGAGAATTTTTGGAGATGGTTCTTGTATGAATTGTTAAATAAAATGATGATTTGGTAAAATATTTAGTTTTGTTATGAACTATTGGAGTAGAAATATTATTCTTTGTTATAGTAGAAATATGATTTTGTTTCATCATTTTGATTTTCTACTCCAAGTTTGTAAGGACTTGGGGTACCATCCCAAAAGACCAGCCTTCTAGGTGGAGTAGCCCAAATCCTTATATATCCAAGACCATCCCCTTGCCTAGCCAATGTGGGACTATTTGTTTGCACAAATCTTAACAATCCCCCTTCAAACAAAGAGTCCAGACTTGCGTCTTAATCGCTGTGCTGCACTGCACTATGCTTTTTCTGCTTGCATCTGTGCCTGCGTCTGCGCCCTTTTCGCTGCACTGCACTGCACTGTACCTTTCACTGCACTTGTGCCTGTACTTTTTCGCTGCGCTGTATTGTGTCTTTCACTGCACCTGTGCCTGCGCTTGCGCCCGGGACTACGCCATCCACCCTTGGGGGATCATGGTTCGAAGACCGACTCGGCTGAGTCGTATCCGTCTCGGCACCCACCGAGACGAGTCCGAGACCCGATTCGAAGGATCCACTCAGAAACGATCAAATCGGTCTTGACTCAGAGTTGACTCGGCCGAGTCACGATACGACTCGGACTGACTCGGCCGATTCGGCTGAATCAGCTCCATGTCAAGGCCGATTCAATTAAAAAAATTAAACTTACCTGAGATATAGGGCTCCCAGCCTTTGCCGCTTGCCCGCTTGCCGTCGCCGCCTGTGCTGCCCGATCTCTCCCCCGCCTTCACCGCCTACTTCTGCCTGCCACTATCGCGAGAGAGGAAGAGAGAAACAAAGAGAGAAGGAGAGGGGAGACGAGAGGGAGAGGGAGGAAAGAGAGACGAGAGGGAGAGGGAGGAAAGAGAGACGAGGGGGAGAGAGGGAGAGGGCCAGAGGGGGAGAGAGTAGAGAGAAGGGAGAGGGAGAGAGATGAGAGAGAGGGAGATAGAGCCAGAGGGAGGGAGAGATCGAGTAAGATACCCGGGAGGAAGAGATCGGGTGAGATCACCCGATCTCTCTCTCCTTTATCATTTTCTTTTTTTTGTTTTTTAATTTTTGGGCTTTTTATATTTACCTCCTCAAATCTTTTATATTTCTGAATTTACTCTCAAATCATTATATTTTCCTAATTACCCCCTCAAAATAAATTTGTTTTGGACATGTGATATCTAAATTTTGTTGTCTACATTTTTTTTACGATTTTTCATATTTTTTTGATCTTTCTATGTAGCGTTTTGCGTGTATCGTCCGAGTCCGATCCGAGTCTCCGAGACCGATCCGTCTCGGTGCCAGCCGAGTCGGCGGCCGAGACCGCGAATTTGAACCATGTGGGGGATCTTCCACACATGATTAAGTTTTGGGGCATGGCTCTGATACTATTTTTTGTGATTTCAAGGGAGGACACTCCACGACCAGATCGACTGAGGCGGCGCAGCGGATACGAACCACATGATCTATTAAGACAACTTGAAGAAGAGAAGAAGAAGATATTCCAAAGTAGATAGAAAGCCAACACACAATATAACGTGGTTCCACCAATCAGTACGTCCACGGGAGAAGGGGAGAAACTTTATTAAAATTTTAGGGGAGTACAATAAGAATTACTTACACCTCACGCTCAGAATTTACAAGCTCTTGATGGCCGCCAAGAACAACGAACCCTTATGGCTAAGCTTTTCTCACAAATTTCTCACCTAGATGAATTTCACCTTAGGAATTACAAATTCATAGGATTCTTTTGGAATACATTAAAGGCCACCCCTAAAGGGTTATTTATAAACCATAAAACTCTCCTAATCCTAAATAAACTTCTTCAATCAGGATAAAAAAAAACTTGAATCCAACTCGGACTCAAAACACCTTCTATCAGAATAAAGAAAACTTGAATCCAACTCGTACTCAAAACAATCCAAAAAAGAAACTTCCAAATCGACATTACTCAACCTTCACGACGTATTCACGTCATAATCCTAACAATATCCCCATTGACTTGAATACGTCTAAGTCCGAGAATAACCAATATGCTCTATGTGCTCGCATCACGCATAATTGAACAAACTTGACTTCATCTTCATCTCACTCCCTCTTCTCCATAACCCCCTTATGGGATTCACATCTTGATTAAGTCGAATAAGTTTGGTCTAACCTGAACTTTATCACCCAATGATCTCCTTGATCTACACAAGATTTATGAGAATTTGCTCCACCATAAGAGTAACGATCTAGACTATCTTATTGCACGCCTAGTCCCAATCTCTTTTTGGGGTACAACTGAATATCTGAGCTCGAAACCATCGTAGTCTCTGATTGTTCCACAACCACCGCTTTTGAAGCCGAGGATAACTGCAATCCACCAACTGTAACCTCTGAATTTCGCAACATATACACATTGCCGACACGTTTGGCTTGAAATATCACATGGGCCTCTTTGGAAACTTCCATAAGATCACCTTCAGAACTGAAACTGAACCCTTCCCCTTGTAGGGCTCCAAGAGAGATGAGATTGTACCTTGATTCGGGAATATGACGAACGCCTTGAAGAATATTGATGCATCCATCATGAGACCGAAACTGAATTGTTCCTTCGCCAATCACTTTGTATGCAGCAGAATTCCCCATGAAGACTTACTGAAGTGTATGAGGAGAACATCTTCCTATTAGAAGTGATGTGATGTGAACATCCAGAGACCAGAGTTAATAATCCATCTATTTTTGTTTCCAACTGATCTGTCTGTAACCGATAGAACGTCACACTGTTCTTCATCTTCTCCAATCAATTCAGTGACATTGGCATCTGGTTGTTTCTTCTTTTGAAGTCAACAGTCAACTCTAATATCCCTCTTCTTGTGACAATAGTTGCACATCAAATTCTTATATTTTGAGTTATCCGTGGAACTTTTATTATTACTTCTCTCTTAAATAATGAACTTGCCCGGAATCATCATGATAAGATTTACTCGTCAACTGGGTATCGATTTGGTCCTTGTTGAGCAGATGCTCCTTGACCTCATTGACCTTATTGTTAACTTGCCTTCATAGATGATAGCTTCGCTAAAGCTCTTAGATGAAGAAGGTAAAGAACACAGTAACAGAAGTGCTTGATTCTCATCTTTTATCTCAAACTCTGTTTTATCTAGATCATTGATAATAGAAGAAAATTCTTCAATGTGAGACTTGATAGGTGTACCTTCATGCATGCGGAGAAGAAAAAGAAGCTACTTCAGAATCAACCAATTCACCAACGATTTTTTCAGATAGTGGTCCTGAAGTCGCTCCTACAGTGAGGACGCTCTTTTCTCCGTAGAAAACTCATCCAACACTTCGTCCGGCAAGCAAAGCTGAATAGCTATTAAGGCTTTCTCATCGAACTCCTGTCAAGTTTTTTCCTTCATGTCTTGAGGCTTTTTCTCCCTTCCGAGTAGTGCTTTCTTCAACCCGCTTTACGTAAGGATGGCGTTCATCCTAATCTGCCACTGCTGAAATTGATGACGTCATCGAACTTCTGAATATCAAACTTGATCGCAGACATCTTCAAATTACCTTGCTCTGATACCAATTGTTGGATTTGGGGCACCATCCCAAAAAACTAGCCTTCTAGATGGAGTAGCCCAAATCCTTATATACCTAAGACCATCCCTTTGTAGCCAATGTGGGACTACTTGTTTGCTCAAATCTTAACAAGTTGGACATTGTGTATTCTTCTAGTCTTATTATGACATGTATTTCTTTTCTTTATAAATAAACGACCACACCTTAATTGAGAGTACGTGGTCTTCTCTTCATCTTCTTCACCTCAACATGATATTAGAGTAAAAATTCTAATCTTAGCCTCTTCTTAAAAAAAAAACCTATAACATTAGCTTTTCTTGCATTCTCTTAAAAAATACTATTCCAAAAATTTCTCGAAATTCCTCTCGAAAATCTCCAAAAATTGCTAAATCATACTGTTCATCTCCTCTCTTCTTTCCCTCCCTCAATACCCAAATCCAAAACCCTTACCCTAAACCAACAGTCGCCTCTCATGCCCAGGGTGCCACACTCTCCTTTCTGTCACCACGCTTCCGCCATGCCACTCTGATATTAAAGATGTGATGTACGTGCCAGGGTTGACACATTCGTGTTAGGGTTGACGGAAAATTTCTATCAACCCTGACACTTTCTGTCAACTCTGGCACGCACATCACATTTTTAATGTAGTTGGAAATTAAAATTTAAATTCTCATGAAAATAAGAAAGTCAAATTTTGAATTGGTTTAGGATTTTTGGAGTTTTTAAAATTTAGTCTTAGAGTCATAATCGTATTAGGATTGGTTTAGGAGTTTCTTATTTTTTAATAAAGTATTAGATTAGGAATAAGAGTTTGATTTTGAGTTGAATTTGTGTTATTTTGCCTATAAAAGAAGCGACATAGTTAATATTTTGTATCAAAGAAGAAAAACTGAGAGTAACAAAAGTAAGAGAATTTTGTAGTTGAGAAAAAAATTTGAGTAAAGATATTTTTGTTTTTGGGTTCTTCAAAATAAAATTATGCGTTTTCTTCTTTAAAAATCAACAGTGGTATCAGAGCTTGGTTCATGTTCGCGGTGTGCAAAAAAAAAAGACGTTAAAAAGAGCAAAGAAGATGGCTAACATATGGTTTTTGTTATGATTTATGATTGGAATATGTCGTGAAGGTAGGCGAAACTTCTTATATCAAAGAACAGAGGTGCACAAGGAGCTGTGCACAGTACCAGGCGACTGATACTGGGTATAGTCGACTAATCACATGGATTAGTCGACTAATACTTTATATAGTCGATTAGGCTGGTCAACAGAGAGTTGGGATTCAGAATCTTGTCAGAGTACTCGACTAGTATTTGGGCTAGTCAACTAATACATAATATTAGTCGATTAGTGTCCTGACTTAGTCGACTAATGTTGGGTCGGACAGTTTTCTTTTCTAGATCTGTTTTCAGATTCGAGTTGGATTCGGTTTTCTTTATTCTGAGGCGATGATTGTTCGTATTGATGAATTTGTTTAGGACTAGGAGAGTTCTATGGTTTATAAATAACCCATCGGGGGTGACCTTCAATGTAATCTCAATAAATTTGTAATATCTAAGGGTGTAATTCATTTAGGTGAGAGATTCGTGAGAAAAACTTAATCACAAGGTTTGCTGTTCTTGGCGGCCATCAAGAGCTTGTAATCTTCTCAGCGTGAGGTGTAAGTAATTCTTATTGTACATCCCTAAAGTTTTAATAAAGTTTCTCCCTCTTTTCCCGTGGACGTACACACATCTGTTTGATCGGTGAACCATATTATATTGTGTGTTGGCTTTCTGTCTACTTTGAAATATTTTTTCTTCTCTTCTTCTCGTTACCTTAGTAGATCCTGTGATTCATTTCCGCTGCGCCGCCCCAGTCGACCCGGTCGTGGGGCACCCCTGAATTTACAGCAATTGGTATCAGAGTAAGGGCAACTTGAAGATGCCTGCGATCAAGTTTGATATTCAGAAGTTCGATGGTGTCATCAATTTCAGCAGATGGCAGATTATGATGAACGTCATCCTTACCTAGAGCGAGTTGAAGAACGCACTACTCGGGAGGGAGAAAAAGCCTCAAGATATGAAGGAAGAAACTTTGCAGGAGTTCGATGAGAAAGCCTTAACAGGTACTCAGTTTTGCTTGGCGGACGAAGTGTTAGATGGGTTTTCTACGGAGAAAATAACGTCCTCGTTGTGGGAGCGACTTCAGAACCACTATCTGAAGAAGTCGTTGGCGAATTAGTTGATTCTGAAGCAGCGTCTCTTTCTTCTCCGCATGCATAAAGGTACACCTATCAAGTATCACATTGCAGAATTTTTTTCTATTTTCAATGATTTAGATAAGATAGAGGTTAAGATAGAAGATGAGGATCAAACACTTCTATTACTGTGTTCTTTACCTTCTTCATATAAGAGTTTTAGGGAAGCTATCATCTATGGAGGCAAGTCAAGAATCAAGATCAATGAGGTTATGGAGCATCTGCTCAACAAGGACCAAATTGACACCCAGTTGACGGGTGAGTCTTATCATGATGATTCCGGGAAAGTTCATTATTCAAGAGAGAAGAGTGGTAATAGAAGTTCCACAGGTAACTCAAAACATAGGAATTTGACGTGCAACTATTGTCACAAGAAGGGGCACATTAGAATGAGTGTTGGCTTCGAAAGAAGAAACAACCAGATGCCAATATCACTGAACTGATTGGAGAAGATGAATAACAGTATGACGTTCTATCTGTTACAGACAGATCAGTTGGTAACAAAGATAGATTATTGACTCTGAATGTTCACATCACATCAGTTCTAATAGGAAGATGTTCTCCTCATAGACTTCGGCTTAAGGGGGAGAAGTCTTCATTGGGAATTCTGCTACATGCAAGGTGATTGGCGAAGGAACAATTCAGTTTCGGTCTCATGACGGATGCATCACTACTTTTTAAGGCGTTCGTCATATTCCCGAATTAAGGTACAATCTCATCTCTCTTGGAGCCCTACAAGGGGAAGGGTTCAGTTTCAGTTCTGAAGGTGATCTTATGGAAGTCTCCAAAGAGGCCCATGTGAAGTTTCAGGCCGAATGTGTTGGCAATTTGTATATGTTGCGAAATTCGAAAGTTATAGTTGGTGGATTACAATTATCCTCGGCTTCGAAAGCGGCAGTTATGAAAAAAATCAGAGACTACGATGGTTTCGAGCTCAGAAGCTCAGTTGTACCCCAAAAAAAAGATTGGGACTAGGCGCGCAACAAGGAAGTCCAGATCGTTACTCTTATGGTGGAGCAAATTCTTATAAATTCTCTGTGGATCGTTACTCTTATAGTGGAGCAAATTCTCATAAATCTTCTGTGGATCAAATAGATCATTGGGTGATAAAGCTCAGGTTGGGCCTAAACTTATTCGACCTAATCAAGTTGTGAACCCCATGAGGGGTTATGGAGAAGAGGGAGTGAGGTGGAGATGAAGTCAAGTTTTGTTCACTTGTGCGTGGATGCGAGCACATGGAGCATAGTGGCTATTCTCGGACTTGAACGTATTCGAGTCAAAGGGGAGATTGTTATAATTTGTGACTGAATACGTCGTGAAGGTAGACGAATTTCGGAGATTAAAGATCGGAGGTGCACAAGGAGCTGTGCACAACACCAGTCGACTAATACTGCGTATAGTTGACTAATCACATGGATTAGTCGACTAATACTTTGTCTAGTCGACTAGGTTGGCCAACAGAGAGTTGGGGTTCCGAATCTTGTCAGAGTAGTCGACTAGTTATTTGGGCCTAGTCGACTAGTCCCTGGCCTAGTCGACTATTGTCGGGTCTGGTAGTTTTTTTCTGGATATGTTTCCAGATTCGAGTTGGACTTGGGTTTCTTTTATTATGAGGCAGTGATTGTTCGTATTGATGAAGTTTGTTTAGGACTAGTAGAGTTCTATGATCTATAAATAACCCCTTAGGGGTGACCTTCAATGTAATCCCAATGAATTTGTAATACCTAAGGGTGTAATTCATTCATGTGAGAGATTCGTGAGAGAAGCTTAGCCACAATAGTTCGCTGTTCTTGACGGCCATCAAGCGCTTGTAATCTTCTCAGCGTGAGGTATAGTAATTCTTATTGTACTTTCCCAAAGTTTTAATAAAGTTTCTCACCTTCTCTTGTGGATGTACACACGATTTGTTTGATCGACAGAACCACGTTATATTGTGTGTTAGCTTTCTATTTACTTTGGAATATATTCTTCTTTTTTTCTTCTTGTTATCTTAGTAGATCCTGTGATTTGTTTCCGCTGCACGCCCCAGCCGACCCGATCGTGGGGGTGCCCCCCGAATTCACAACAGTTTCAACTTGTTCCTTACATCACAAAAATAACTACAAGAGTTGGAGTATCAAGATGAAGAAAGTTTTGATCTCAAAAAATGTTTGGGAGATCATGGAAAAAAGTCATGAAAAGAAAAAGATGAAGATAAATTAAATCCAACTGAGAGGATCTTAACAATACAGAACAATATGGCGAAGTTCTTAATATACCTGCAGTTGATGAAGATGCTTTTGACATCATTGCAGGTGAAATGACAAAGTGTGCTTGGAATATTTGCGAAAAGCATATGAAGAGAAGAAGTTAGAGACAACTTAAGAAACTAAAGAGATCGAAAAAAACAATGTAAAGAATTCAAGAAGTTCAAGACTTAAAAGAGGAGATGAAAGAAATTCAAGAAATTAAAGAGTTCAAAGAAGAGATACTCATGAAAATTGAAAATATTCATGAGAGCAAGATTATGAAAAGATAAGAAAGAGAATGACGAGAAGAAAAAGAAGGAAAGGAAGAGGAAGATGAAGAGAAGAAATAAGAAGGTGAAGAAGAGGTAGAAAAAAAGACAAGAAGAAAAAGAAAAATAATGAAAAAGTTTCAGTTATAACAACATGGGGATAAACGATATCTATTTTGGTAATAGAGAATATCAAACACTCACATAAGAAGAAAGAGATATAATTACAAAGTGAAAGTAACCCTCGATGATGTCAGATCATCAAATTACAAGCAAAACATAGCATTGTCAAATTGAAGACTAGATATATTAAAGTAAGGAGTCTACACCATCAAGGTAAAAAAAAGAAGATAAAAGATGAGCACCAAGGTCACACTTAAGAAAATTCGAGATAGAGTCCAACAACATAAACAAAGATTCGGAGGAAGAGGTAAAAATACTTTTGGTTATTACAAAGTTTAAAGAAAAATCTCAGTATTATATGAAAAATCAAGAGTTGTTTAATTGGTATGTAAAATTAAGGTGATAAATGTTTGTTCGCGTTTCGAAGTTGATGAAAAACTTCATCGTTGTTGAATCACGTACAAGTTATGAAACCTAAACTTGCTAGAATCTTTTTAACAAAGTGTGTAGTGGCAAGTATAGGATCGAATCCACAGAGACTTGTTCTTGAAATTTAGTTACTAAAAATCTCACTTTTATCTTATTCTAGTTGAGAAATCCTTTGGATGAATGTTTGAATTTTGTTTTTTAAAATAAATAAATAAATAAAGATCTTGTAGAAGAAAGTAAAAGCAAAATAAAAATATGAATAAAGTAAAAGAAAAATAAAAATATAAAGAAATCAAAAGAAGAAAGAAATACTAACCTTTTTGTGAAGATTTGAATAACCAAAGTAAAAAAAAAATTAAGAGATTGGTACGAAGGGAAGAGGAAGATGAACCAGTGAACTTGTTTCTTGTCGTCGCCTTGTTGTCTCCCTCCTCCAAGCGATGCTGAAAACAAAAGAAGCTAATAAAAGAAAAGAGAGGTCTTCATGGAATCAAATATGCAAGAAAAGAATAGCATAAAAAAATAAAGAGAAAATTAAAGAAAGGCTTAGACTGAACGCTGCAAGATCGTGAAGAAAAATTCTGAATTTTATTCAATAAGCATCAAATACAAAGCTCTTGATCCTCTCCAATCTCACATTACAACGCTCAAAACTATCTTTTTCTGACTTTTTAGCTCTCCCTTACTCTCTTTCTCAATGAATACAGGTATTTATAGGAAAATAGTGATAAGGGAGAGCGTTGAGAGATAGGAAGAATTTGCTATTTTTGAATTTCAATTTTCCCCTCATCTCCAAACTTGATTTATCCAGAATTCTGATCTGCAGCTTATTGGCGTGTTGATTGCTGAATATTGCTTATCAGATGATAGAATTCGAAACAGTGATCAACATAAGAGTTGTAGCCCTTTAAATTTTCTTTCTGGATCATCTTGAATCATCAAATTTAAGATTCAGTAGCGAAAATTATGATTAAAATGCTAAACTGTATCCAATCTGAATCCGAATCTAAATTGCTTCATCTCATCTGTTGATCTTCTCTCTATCCATTTATCCTCAGCAAACCCAATAGGGTCTTCAAAAATTCATTTTTTCTTTGAATTTTTATAGTATTATCTTATTTGGTAAATCTAATTCTCAGATAAGATAGACTAAAGATTCTCTGAATTTGAGTCGATCCCTGTTTGATTTGAACTTTTGGGTTTGTTTGGATAGGATTCATGTTTATCTTCTCTTTATCATCCTGCAAAAATTAGGACATTAAGACAAGTGAGTTTGTAATGATTTATTACAGAATATGTGAAGAAATGTAATAATGTTTATACAATATGTGTGTCCAAACACACTCTCATACTTATCTTTTGCTCGTCCTCGAGCAAAACAAAACTAACCTAAGATTTTTATTGGACCAACTTTCGCAGGTCACGCGATTGCTCTTAGCATGCGCAATAAGCCTTTAAACCTCTAGGGTACCCTAGAGGAGGAGTTGTAGTCTCCTGAGGGTTTTCAGTGAATTATACCCACAAAATTCATAAAGAAAAGAAACAATTTGTTAGTATTGTTGAAAATATGTTTTCAAAAGAAGAGGAAATATTGAAGTGTTTTTACAAGTATTTAAGCAACTTGTAAGTTATAAAAGTATCGAATTATTCATCCCTAGACTTAGCCTCTATTCAAATATTTGTTATCAATTAAGGTTAGGAATAAAATTGTATTCTCATCTAGTCTATTATTTTACCCTAAGTCATATGCATCTTGTGACCGTGAATATTTTGACTAAGGTTTTTTCAACTCTAACTCTTATGCCTTTTTAGTGTATATACTGGTTATAATATTCCTTAGCTTTCTTAGGCTTTCTAATTTGCTCATGTAATGAGTCTTAGTTGGTGATTTCCAAACCGGACGGTTTTAGGGCACCGGATGAGAAAACACCCCAAGGACTTAGGACTCGAGCAAATAAGGCCACAAAACTAAGGATTTATTTGGTGATATGAACCACTTTTAGGTGTGAATAATCATGCTTTATGAGGCACAAAAATCCAACATAATCAGAGGATTCTTATTATATATAATATATATACTTCTCTCTCTTTTTTTTCTTTTTTTTTAAGGCATAAGGATCTTTATTTTTGAACCCTAAGTATGTAAGTATATAAAAGATGCATATTTTATTAAGGTAAAAATCAAGACTGGATTACTTTTTCAATTTTTTCTTCCTATCCCTAGAATTAAACAAATATTCTTATTTCAACCAAGTATAAAAAATCCTAATTATGATTCTCTTATTCCTTAAAATTAACTTAATTTCTTGCAAAAATAAGTCAAAGTATTATTTTTCTTTCCAAAAAGTTTTTTTGTAACAAAGAAATTTTTTTTAAATTTTTTAATCTTTTTTATTTTATTTTATTTATTTTTTTAGAAAACCTAAAAGAAAACCTATGTTACCCTCCCCCACACTTATCTCATGCATTGTCCTCAATTATGAATGAACACATAGCATGCTACAAATGTAAGAATGTGAAGGATAGATAGTACCTGATGAGGACGAGTGGATGTCATCCATCATTGTCTAGTTAAGAGAAAAAATACAAAAACTATAATACATAAATGGATCCCTAGTATGTATAGAGATCAATCCTGGTAAACAGGATCTTCCAGAAGGATTTCCTCTACTTCTGGGCTCAGATACTGACGATATGATTTTAAACGATGGCCATTTACTTGAAAAGTGGTACCATCCGTGGTATTGTGGACCTCAACTGCACCATGTGGGTGTACCTTATGAACAATGTACGGACTGGTCCAACGGGATTTTAGTTATCCCGGAAAGAGATGTAGACGAGAGTTGTACAGTAAGACTTTTTGTCCTGGTTGAAATTCTTTCCGAGTTATGATCCTATCATGCATAATCTTCATACGATTCTTGTACTGTTTTGAACAGTCATATGCATCATTCCTTATCTCTTCAAGCTCATCCAGTTGAAGTTTTCTGGACTCTCCTGCCTTGTCTAGATTAAAATTTAGGCGTTTGATTGCCCAGTATGCTTTATGTTCTAACTCGACAGGAAGATGGCAAGCCTTACCATAAACTAACCTATATGGAGACATTCCAATAGGAGTTTTGAATGCAGTTCTATATGCCCATAAGGCATCAGTCAGGCGAATAGACCAATCTTTTCCAGTGGTGTTCACAGTTTTCTCTAGAATGGTCTTGATGGCTCGATTGGAAACTTTTACTTGGCCACTAGTCTGTGAGTGGTAAGGGGTGGCTACTCTATGGTTGATGCAATATTTTCTCTTAAGGCTTCAAATGTACGATTGCAGAAATATTTTCCACCATCGCTGATGATTGCACGAGGAAAGCCAAAGCAAGAGAATACATTCTCTTTAAAGAAGTTTATCACAACTTTGTGGTCATTAATTTTACATGCTACTGCCTCTATCCATTTAGAGACGTAGTCAACTGCTACAAGGATATATTGGTATTTATGGGATATAGGAAAGGGATCCATGAAGTCAATGCCCAAACATCAAAGATTTCGACAACTAAGATCGGGTTTAACGGCATTTCATTCCGGCATGCAATCTTCCCTAATCTTTGACAACGATCACATGATTGACAGTAGACATGAGCGTCACGAAATAGAGTAGGCTAATAAAAATCATATTGCAAAATTTTTGCAACAGTTTTCTTCCCACTAAAATGGCCTCCATAGGCTTGGTCATAGCAAAATGAAAGGATACTCCTAAATTCTGAGTCAGGAACGCAGCGTCGAATGATCTGATCGGGACAGTACTTGAACAAGTATGGTTCGTCCCAGAAGAACCATTTGACCCTAGCTAAGAAATGCAATCGTTTTTGCTTGGTCCATGAATCGGGCATTTGTTCCGTGACAAGATAATTCACAATGTCAGCATACCACGGAACAATTGAAGAGGAGATGGACATTAACTGCTCATCTGAAAATGTCTCAAGGACAAGAGTGAGTCGGACACAGATTCGACCACAATCCTAGACAAATGATCTGCTACAACATTCTCAACTCTCTTTTTATCATGAATTTGTAAGTCGAATTCCTGTAGGAGTAAGATCCAACAGATTAAACGGGTTTTAGCATCTTTTTTTCGTGAGAAGGTACTTTAAAGCTGTATGATCGGTGTAGATTAGGATCTTAGAACCTATAAGGTATGACGGAATTTGTCAAGAGCGAAAACGACTGCCAACAACTCTTTTTCGGTAGTGGAATAGTTCAGTTGGGCGTCGTTAAGAGTCTTACTGGCATAGCAAATGACATGAGGAAGTTTATCCACTCGTTGGCCTAGAACAACTCCTATAGCATAGTCAGAAGCGTCACACATCACGTCAAATGGGAGATTCCAACATGTGGTTGGATGATGGGTGCTGAGGTTAACTCGGTCTTTAGCCTTTCAAAGGCTTCCAAACAAGAAGGGGTGAACTCAAAAGGAACATCCTTTACTAGAAGATCACAAAGAGGTTTGGAGATTTTGAATTTTTTTTGATAAAGCGGCGGTAAAATCCAGCATGGCCTAAGAAAGATCGCACCTCCCGAACAGTTCTAGGAGGTGGTAATTTGGTGATTAGCTCTACCTTAGCTTTATCAACATTTATACCTCTATTAGAAACAATGTGTCCTAAAACAATCTCGGATTTCACCATGAAATAGCATTTTTCCCAATTAAGAACTAGGTTCTTCTCCTTGCATCTTATCAATACGAATGATAGATGGTATAAACCCTCATCAAACATAGACCCAAAGACAGAGAAGTTATCCATGAAAACCTCTAGAAATCGCTTAACCATATCTGAAAAGATGCTCAACATACACCGCTGAAAAGTAGCCGGTGCATTGCATAACCCAAAGGGCATGCGATGATATGCAAATATGCCAAACGGACATGTGAATGTCGTTTTCTCTTGATCCTCACGAGCAATGTGGATTTGGTTATATCCTGAATAACCATCGAGGAAGGAATAATAAGCGTGACCGGCAATACGTTCTAACATTTGGTCGATGAAAGGCAGAGGAAAATGATCTTTCCTAGTCATGAAGTTGAGTTTCCTATAGTCTATGCACGCTCGCCAACCAGTTTGAATACGAGTTAGAACCAACTCATTGTTCTCATTAGTAATAACTGTGACTCCAGACTTTTTGGGTACAACTTGTATCGGACTAACCCACTGATTATCAGAGATAGGGTAATGATACCCGCATCTAACAATTTTATTATCTCCGCTCTCACCACCTCTTTCAAAATAGGGTTTAAACGCCTCTGTGGTTCTCTCGAGGTCTTGACATTCTCTTCAAGATGAATTTGGTGCATTACCACAGAGGGGTTAATTCTCTTGATGTCTGCTATGGTCCATCCTATGGCTTCCTTATGTTCCTCAAGAACATCTAGCAATTTTTCTTCTTGGTCCTTATTTAAATGAAATGATATGATTACAGACAAGGTTTCTAACTCACCTAGGAAGGCATACCTTAATGTGTCGGGTAAAGGTTTGAGCTCCAACTGGGAGGCTCAACGATTGATGGAACAGGAATAGATGTTGACAATGGTGAGGGTTCTACCTTAGGTCTCCATAAGTTGGTGTCCATGATGGGGACAGAATCTAACAATGCGTTCACCTCTTCTCTGGACTCCTCAATATCAAAATTCATTCCAAAATGGGCTAAGCATTTCTTCAAGGAGTCTTCATAGCAAGACTCCTCAAAGGTGTGATTGATCGACATATCAATCTTATTGACTTCCTCATGATCGTCCATTACATGTGGTTGAGAACTAGTATGGAAAACGTTTAGCTCAACTGTCATATTCTCGAATGACAAGGTCATGACTCCATGCCTACATCTAATAACAGCATAAGCAGCAGTAAGAAATGGTCTCCCTAAAATCACAGGGGAGTGATTGCTTGGATCTCTAACTGATTCAATGTCTAAGATCACAAAGTCAGCAGGAAAATAGATTCGTCGACCTTTAAAATAACATCCTCAACAATTCCCTTAGGGACCTTAACTGACCTATCTGCTAGAAGCAATGTAAGGTTAGTGGGTTGTAACTTTCCTAAACCTAATTGTTTGTACACAGAATAGGATAAAAGGTTTACACTTGCCCCTAAATCTAGTAGACACCGATTCATAACCTGATCTCCTATCCTAACAGAAATAGTTGGACTCCCTGGATCCTCATATTCAGGTGCAATAGGTTGCTGGATGAGACATGATGCTTGTGTAGCAAATGCAGCTTCACGAGGCACAGAACTTTTCCTCTTGACCGTTGTTAGGTCCTTTAGAAATTTAGCATATGAAGGTATCTGATTAATGACATCCAAGAAGGAAATGTTGATTTGGACGTTTTGAAAACTTTCAAAATTTCCTCGCAGTGATTTTTCTTCCTAGTTGGTTGAAGACGTTGAGGAAATGGGTTTTGGGCACAAAAGATTTATCTTGATTGTCAATAATAAATTGATCATCTTTCTTTGTTGACTCCTTTGGTTCCTTTTTTCTTTTTCTTTTACAATATTAGGATTGTTTGGTGGATCTTGGACTTGGTTGTCCACTTCTTACCTGACCATAAAGTGTGGATGGCTTGGACTTGAAGGTTTGAATCAGAACTAATTTCAAACTGGCCTATTGGAGTATTTTGAGGAGCAGGTTATCTTCTCGGGTTGGGCACAATTTGATTAGGGAAATGTCCTTTCTCTCTCTCCCTAACAGTTGCAGCTAACTGTTCTATCTGAACCTCGAGCCTGGCTATCGTCTGATCCTGATTGTGATACATTTGGGCTTGAGTTTGATTAGTTACTAGTTGGCTCTGCATGAATTATTGGAGTGTCCTCTAAAGATGGTTTTCTTTGATAGGGAGGGACATATGGAGGAACAGATGGTGTTGCATTGAATTGATTTTCCTTGTGAAATTGATTATTAGAAGATGGTCCTTGAAATGATGATGATCCACCATATCCTTGTCCTTGAGGAGACTTCCATGAAAGGTTGGGATGATTCCGCTATCCCGGATTGTATGTTTCACTAAATATGTTGTTTGGATTGGGCTTGCGAAATGTATTGAGTACATTTGCTTGCTCCGCTTTGATAATTGGCAACCCGGGGCATTGTTCAACCAAATGGTCTTGGCTATCACAAAGGACACAAACGGGAGACACCACTGGCTTGGATGGTTCGGGAGCTGAAGATTGTGCTCCCTTGCTTAATTCTAATGCTTCAAGTCTTCATACTACTGATGTCAATTTGGCATCACTCTCAAAATTAGGTTTGACTTTATGTATACCACCCCTGTTAGTGGCAGTTGAGGTGGTAAGTTGCTTATTATCAATACTAATAGGCTCCCATTCTAGAGTGTTTTCTGCTACCTCTTCAAAGAATTGCCATGCATCATCGGCCATTTTGCTCGTGAATGTTCCATTACAAAGGGACTCAATCATGGTCTTATTCGAGTAGTCTAACCCTTCGTAAAGAATTTGAATCAAATGGATCTTTTCGAATCCGTGATGGGGACACTCAAGTAAAAGATCCTTGAATCTTTCAAAATATGTGAAGAACGTCTCCCTTTGTAGTTGATGGAAGGTGTTGAGGGCTTGCCGTATGGTAGCAATTTTCTACTTAGAATAGAACTTCTTATAGAAGGCTTCGGCTAATCCTACCCAAGTAGAAATTGAACCCGGTTGGAGAGAAAGAAGCCAAGATTTGACTTTCTTTTAGAGAAAAGGGAAATAACATAAGTTTTAGGGATTCCTCTGTCATTTGATGATACTTCATGGTTCCACAAATATTCTCAAATTCCCTAACGTGTTGGTATGGATTCTCATTTGTCAATCCCCGAAAGATTGGAAGCATCTGTATTATTCCGGATTTAATCTTAAAATTTGCCGTAAGGGCTGGCAAGATGATACAAGAAGGTTGGGTGGACCTTATAGGATACATGTAATCCTTTAAGGTTATTTGTTTGGTTTCATTAGCGTCACCCATTGTTGCTGTAAGGTCAAAAACAGTAATGGATTCTAATCGACCCTTAACACGAACCTACTTTCTCATGAACCAGGGTACTACCCTGATGAAGGATTTTCTAAATCCAAGATAAGATTACACTCAAGATGACTCAACCAATTAATTGCAATCAAGTGTTTTTTATCTTGAATTTAATTTAAAGGTAATCAGTTTTTTTTTCAATCACTAATTTTAAGAGAATATAATTCTCCCTAGTTAGACAGCTCCTAACTGGGTTGGAAGGATAGTGGGTTTACCGGTCAAACCTGTCAAACAAGCGATTCAGTTTTTCCTCCAGGCCAGGCACCGCTGCAATGGTAAGTCACCTTTTCTAGAGAAGGAAGTTCCTCTTCGAAAGTTTGAAAGTGTTCACCGGAGTCTCCCAAAATAATTCCAATTAAATGAGCTCGAAATCCTAGTGGCTGAGTTCTAATTGATTTTAAATTAGTTTAAGCTTGGGAAAAAACTTATATTCGGTTGTGATTTTTGAGCCAAGAAACGGGTGATAAAATCCTGACCTTATGTGAGGGGGACAACTCTTAAGATCTTTTTATGCAAGTATGCACTAATGCAATACAAAATTCAATCAATAAGCACCTCCAAAATCCCACTAACAAGAGATTCGTGGGTAGAGTTAGAAAATACTAACCATTCCGGCGACTGAAGCAAGCAAATTTTTATTTATTTTTATTTTATTTTAGCAAAACAATATGTCATAAGTAAGCAAGCTTCTTCTTGTTGTGCAAGTCTTCCTTTTGGTGATAAAATCCTGACCTTATGTGAGGGGGGACAACTCTTAAGATCTTTTTATGCAAGTATGCACTAATGCAATACAAAATTCAATCAATAAGCACCTCCAAAATCCCACTAACAAGAGATTCGTGGGTAGAGTTAGAAAATACTAACCTTTCCGGCGACTCTGAAGCAAGCAAATTTTTTTTATTTTTATTTTATTTTAGCAAAACAATATGTCATAAGTAAGCAAGCTTCTTCTTGTTGTGCAAGTCTTCCTTTGTTCATGCAATATCCCTGCAAAAGAAAATTAGAAATTAAATCTTAGGGATGGAAGAAAAATAATAAAAAAATTTTGAATTTTTTTTAAGATTTAACTTTCTAAATTTTTTTTACAGTTTTAGAATATTTTTTTAATTTTTAAAATTTTTTTTAATATTAAACTAGAAAAAGATTAGATGTTGATTTTTAAAACAAAAATTTTCACAAGTCTCCAGCAACGGCGCCAAAAACTGTTCGCGTTTCGAAGTTCATGAAAACTCCATCGTTGTTGAATCACGTATAAGTTATGAAATCTAAACTTACTAGAATCTTTTTAACAAAGTGTGTAGTGGTACGTATAGGATCGAATCCACAGAGACTTGTTCTTGAAAATTTAGTTATTAAAAATCTCACTTTTATCTTATTCTAGTTGAGAAATCCTTTGAATGAAGGTTTGAATTTTGTTTTTTAAAAGATAAACAAATAAATAAAGATCTTGTAGAAGAAAGCAAAAGCAAAATAAAAATATGAATAAAGTAAAAGAAAAATAAAATATGAAGAAAGCAAAAGAAGAAAGAAATACTAATCTTTTTGCGAAGATTTGAATAACCAAAGTAAAAAAAAGAAATTAAGAGATTGGTAAGAAGGAAGAGGAAGATGAACTAATGAACTTGTTTATTGTTGTCGCCTTGTTGTCTCCCTCCAAACGATGCTGAAAACAAAAGAAGCTAATAAAAGAAAAGAGATGACTTCATGGAATCAAATATGCAACAAAAGAATAGCATAAAAAAATAAAGAGAAAATTAAAGAAAGACTTAGACTGAATGCTGCAAGATCGTGAAGAAAAATTCTGAATTTTATTCAATAAGCATCAAATACAAAGCTCTTAATCCTCTCCAATCTCGCATTACAATGCTCAAACTCTCTTTTTCTGATTTTTCAACGCTCTCCCTTACTCTCTCTCTCTCTCTCTCTCTCAATGAATACAGGTATTTATAGGAAAATAGTGATAAGGGAGAGCGTAGGGAGATGGAACAGTTGGCTATTTTTGAATTTCAATCTTCCCCTTATCTCCAAACTTGATTTATCTAGAATTCTGATCTGCAGCTTATTGGCATGTTGATTGCTGAATATTACTTATCAGATGATAGTTCGAAACAGTGATCAACATAAGAGTTGTAGCCCTTTAAATCTTCTTTCTGGATTATCTTGAATCATCAAATTTGAGATTCGGTAGCGAAAGTTATGATTAAAATGCTAAACTGTAACCAATCTGAATCCGAATCTAAATGCTTTATCTCATCCGTTGATCTTCTCTCTATCCATTTATCCTCAGCAAACCCAATAGGGTCTTCAAAAATTTATTTTTCTTTGAATTTTTATAGTATTATCTTATCTGGTAAATTCAATCCTCAGATGAGATAGACTAAAGATTCTCTGAATTTGAGTTGATCCCTGTTTAATTTGAACTTTTTGGTTTGTTTGGATAGGATTCATGTTTATCTTCTCTTTATCATCCTGCAAGGATTAGGACATTAAGACTAGTGAGTTTGTAATGATTTATTACAGAATATGTGAAGGAACGTAATAATGTTTATGTAATATGTGTGTCCAAATAATGTTCATGAAGGATTTGAATTAAGGAAGGCTTTTGAACTAAGAGTCTTCTCTTCATCTTCTTCATCTCAACATGAACCTTTTTTAGAAATGTAATTTATTATTGATATATAAATAAGTAATAACTTAAAGGAAAATATCTATTTTTTGTTGTTGTTAAAACTAGTTAAGGGTGTCACTTTTTTTAAAACTAGTTAAGGGTGTCACTTTTTTTAATTTTATCTTTTGAAGAAAGTCTGTAATTGGGTCCTGAACTGGGCCCTCCCACAACATTGATGAAAATGTATGTCTATATTTCAAATTTCTAGAAGTGAAATGATACAAGAGAAAACTATTCATCACACTAATCTTTACTTGGGAGTTGGGACACTTAATCTAGTAAAGCTGGAAAAATCATAACATTGCTAAGAAAGATTGATTTCAACTATGCGAACACTCAATGCGACGTTGCTTCGTTAAAATTTAAACATTTTCTAGTTTCTTTTCTCTTGTGTGAGTTGAACTAATCTATCTGATTCATAGTTAACCAATCTGACTGAAGATTTTGGTCTTACTCATGTTTGTCAATTCATAACTTTCACAGTTTATTACATGCAAGTCGTTTATTTAATATATATGCATAATATCTTCTTCCTTGGATAATTTGAAGGTTTAAAATTCTCTTTGTTGAGCTTTTAATTTTATTTTCTTTATAGGACACCAAACTTATCATCTAACTTCGCATTCACAGAAAGTCCTGCGGTTAGGTTTTGATTGGGATACTAATGAAATGAATGTAATGCTGCTGGCAAAGTTAGCAAAGCCACTAATTGGGACGGCTCGTATTGTCGTTAACCAGATTCACATCAAGGGAGATGTAAAGTTCATTAACCTTCTCAATCCTGGTTATTTTGCTATCTTATACTTTTGATGGTTCATTCAGCAAAACCTATCATCTATACTGGGCAACCAAATTTGGTATCTCAAATCAGTTATGTAATTCTGGCTTACTAATTTGTTTAATTTCATTTTCTTTTTGTTACAGTTATGGAATTTTATTTGTACAAATCATTAATATCTTATAATAGGATTTTGTCTTCAAATTCTGTACAAGTGTGTATACTTGTTAATGTCATTCCATGCAGATGTATAAAATGAATCTATACATTTTCCTGTTATTGTACTGTATAGTCTTGTTGAAGAGGGTCTTAGATGAGACTTTGATGAGCTTAAGAATGCTACATTGTAATGAATTCATGTCTCTTAATGGATTTGTCTCACTCACTCGGATTCAGTTTGCATGGGTGAGCCATTGGCACATATTTTAAGGTCCAATGAGAGAGCACTATGTCGGAACGCTTACCATTAAAAAATATATTTTACGGATAATATTTTCTTTTTATTGGTAAAAATTCCACTCATTGGCCATCTTAAAGTATGTGTATGTCGCTCACACACCTGAACCAAACCCCACAGCAATTCATATATCCAAAAAGAGAGAAGTTTAATTTCTCAATCTCAATACTGCCCACTTTGGTTCTCAAAACCCTGATGCCCTCTCTTTAGCTCTCGAGGAGGCTTCTTATCCATGCAAATAGAAAAATAACTATATTCCTCATTTTGGAGGTAACAACTGGAGTCTTGATCAAACAGGAACTTTACTGTGATGTTCAGGAGTTTGGTTGTTGGTGCGTGGATGGGTGGGGACAGGGACGCTGACATGCATGTTAAAAGACGCGTGCACACACACAGGGTCAATCTTGCATAAGACATTTATAAAAAGGTTAAAATCAATTTTCAAATGGTTTGGAATGTTTTTGTACCATGCATCCAAAGCTTACCAAGCTTAATATGATTAGCATTGTAGAATTTGATTTGGCATAGAGCCAAAGCACTATGCTTAAAATCGGTAACTGCTTTTTGAGTATTAGAATACTTATGAAGTCGAAAGGATTTTTTTTATAGAGAGGGCTAAGCCACTAGATATATATGGGTTGTATAACAACACATGTCCTAGGTTCCACACGGCCACACAAAAACATTCACATCTTCCTAAAACTGTCCACCCAAAAAAAAAATTTTTTTTTTTTTCTTATAGCATACAGATCAATTTTAACTTAGGAATATTATTTAATCTCCTAGGTGAATATTCTTACTGAGCTGTATAAACAGCACTCTTTATGACATAGTCTTATTAATTTTATTCTGCAGCTCCTCTTGATACCAATTCTTGACGGTCAAGCAATTCTTTATTCATTTGACTCTACTCCTGAGGTCCGAATAGGCGTGGCCTTTGGAAGTGGCGGAAGCCAAATGCTTCCAGCTACTGAACTTCCTGGGGTTTCAACTTGGCTGGTATTTTTTTCGTTCATGGTTACTAAATGTTATAAACTTTTTTCTTTGTTGGCTCACTTAGCTGTTAAGTCAATTATATTATCTTGAACAGTTTTTTGAATGGCATGTCATCTGAAAAAACCTTGTACTAGTTTTAAGATTTTTGTTAATTCTTTCTTTTCAATCAGGTAAAGCTTTTTACGGAAACTCTAACGAGGACAATGGTTGAGCCTCGTCGAGGGTGTTATTCCTTACCATTAGTAGATTTAAGGAAGACAGCTGTTGGGAGTGTACTGTCAATCACTGTAATTTCAGCTGGCAAATTTGGCGGCAATTACTTGAAATCTAATGGCCTGGAAACTCGACAAAACTCCAGAGCAAACAGTCAATTATCAGGAAGCTTTGGAAGTCAGGGTTTGCAGACATTTGTTGAAGTAGAGCTTGGAGATTTGACACGTCGAACAGATTTTAGTGAAGGTCTAAGTCCGAGGTGGGATGCTACCTTCAATATGGTGTTGCATGGAAATACAGGAATTGCCAAATTTCATCTTTATGAACGGGATTCAAGCAGTGTGAAGTTAAACTACCTGACCAGCTGTGAGATAAAGGTACTTTAGAGAGAACTGATAAATCTGGACCATTCTTTGTCTGTTACAGGTTATATATGTGTTGACACACCCATGTTATGAGCACATATAAACTACTTATTGAGTACACAAAATTATTGTTTGGACAGATGAAATATGTTGCAGATGACTCTACAACGTTTGGGCAATAGGTCATGGATCTGGAGTATTGGCAAAACAAGCTGAATATTGTGGGAAAGTAGTTGAAATGGTTGTTCCATTTGAGGAAAGTGCTTATGGTGAGGTATGATTTCAGCTGTCTTATATTTTGTAGTTAAAGTGTTGGCCTTTCTGCCTTTTTCTGTTTTAATTTCTTGATATTAGAATCCAGAAGTCCTATATAGACCTCAAATATATCTTTTAAGGTCTTATGTTTATTTATTTATTTATTTTGTTTTACTGTTTATACAGGTCTCTAGATATTTTTATATTATGAAGTTTATAGACATTTCTTTTTGTACATCCACTGTTGTTGTGTCTTGGTGATATTTTGTTGTGTTCATTCCTAAACACTCCTAGAGATACTATATGCTCAAACTGGATAGTCTGTAGGCATACCAAGAAATGCACATTTTCAACTTTGCATAACACACTTGTCCTTCAATTTATCATGTTGCTAGAGGCCTCGCCTTGATGCCATGATAATTGTGAGATGTACTATGCTAAATTCAACCTATCCTAGTGCGTGCCTTTAAATCCCTGTGATTAAATCTTAGTAGCTTGGTTGGTTGTGGGTGTATATCCAGGTGAGAGTGTAGGATCAGCCCTCAATGTCGACACACCTACCCATCCACCACTTATCCACCATGTGCACAGTAGGAGAAACATCCTAGCTTAACATGAAACAAACTATTGCATCGTATAATGTAAGGTCACTTATTTAGTAAAAGACATTGATGCTGATGATCATGTTACGTAATGTACATACCAATATATAGGTCATTCAAGTTTAGTTTGACGTTCAAGGTTGCAACATTAGATATTTTTCTTAAAGAGCGTTGCAAGTTTGTGTTAAGAAGCATTTTTGTTTGCTGGAACAAGATTCTGAAGCATGTGCTTTACTTTTAGAAGAATATTCTGTAAGGTTCTCCTCATTGGGCAACTTCCAAATGTCTTTTTGCTTGTTGAAGTTAGTGATCGAATCGTATTACTATTAAGTCTCCAGTTCAGCACCTGGAAGCTCTTTATACTCTTTGAACCTTGCTGTCTATTCAAGTTTAGTTCAGTTTATTGTTTATCCCTGAAATACTCCTTATCTAATGAGCCGACATGTTTTTCTGTTCCAGTTCCATATGCAAAGTTGCTGAGTTGATTTCTATTGAATTCTATATGTTTACTTTTGTTATTTTTTTCTTCACTTGTATTAATGACTTGTGAAAACATAAGGAATGCCAAATGCCAAAAGAAGACCACAAATGTATCCATTGTACTAACTTTCTAGCAGCATAAATTTAATTTGGTACATCTCTGTTTATTCTTGTAGTTGCTTGTCAGGCTTATAGCAGCAGAATGGTAATGTATTACACCTCTGTTTGTTTTTCCAGTTGGCTGTGCGACTTGTGCTAAAAGAATGGCAATTTTCTGATGGTTCTGTTAGTTTGGGTAACTCTATCAGCAGCCAATCTCAGCCTTCTATATATGGTTCATCAAACCTTCAATCAACAACAGGAAGGAAACTCATGGTAACAGTGGTCGAAGGAAGGAACCTAACCACAAGAGATAAATCTGGAAAATGTGATCCTTATGTAAAATTACAATATGGGAAGGTTGGTTGCACTTCCATTTCCAGTTAAATTTCAAATTTCTTCTTTTTAATTGCTTCCCCCTGCCCTCCATCCATTCTGCAATGTAAAATACTTTTTTGTTTACAGAAAGCAGTCTATTTATTGTACCACTGATTAACTTTTACTTTCTTCAGGCTGTTCATAGAACGAAGACAATATCTCACACTATGAATCCTGTGTGGAACCAAATGTTCGACTTAGAAGAGATAGGAGGTGGCGAATATCTCATGGTCAAATGCTACACTGCAGATAAGTTTGGTGATGAGAATATTGGCAGTGCGCATGTAAATATGGAAGGAATTCAAGAAGGCTCTTGTAGAGATGTGTGGGTCCCACTTGAGAAGGTGAATTCAGGAGAACTAAGGCTTCAGATAGAAGCTGTAAAGAGCAATGACTATGAAGGATACAGGGTATGCTTTTAACTTCATAGTTGCATGATGGCATCTGACTGGAATATATATGTTAGAATATAAACGTATTATATTCTCAACCCTCACCACAAGTTCGAAGTTTTGGTGTAGCGGTAGAGAATTAATATGGTATCAGAGTAACCCAGGTTCAATTCTCACCAGACGCATATTTAAAAATTGGACTAAAAAAATGCCGCTATCCAAAAGCTCAGGCTCGTGCCATGAAAAAGGCGTTTGAGCTACTGGGGCGTGTTAGAATATAAAAGTATCGTATCCTTAACCTTCACCACAAGTTCGGAGTTTTGGTGTAGTCGAAGGGACTTTAATAATATATAGTTTGAATTGCAACCAAACCAAATAAAATTGGAATAGTAGTGGATGTATCAGAAAATTATTTTGCTTACATGTGAGAAACCAACATTATTATTGCCACCCACCGAATTGCACAGTGTTCCATCAGAATGGATAGTTTACTCACTGTGTCCATTTTGATCTGTGTGTCTTAAATGTTTGGCTTTGTTGTGCTTTAGATTTGAATGCAATTTCCTGTAGCAAATCCATCATCTTTCCCCATTCTCGATTCTTAGCCGAGATAATTCTCGAGATTGCTTCATGCTTGCACAAGCTTATGCATGATCGATAACAGGTTGGTTTTTCTATTATTCTACTGGCTTTAAGTATATATGGCAACTCTTGTTGTTACAATAGGCACTCTGTTACCAATTATTGTACGCAGTGGAATCTTGATATTATATAATACTTGCTGAAGAAAAATTATTGTAGAGCAAACTAGTAATACCAAGACAAAAGAGTAGAAATAATAACACAGAGATTTAACGTGGTTCGACCCAAACTTGGCCTACGTCCACAAAGAGAGAGAACTTGAGAGAGTTTTATTAATAAATTTGGTACAAGAGATCTAACTTTCTCTTTGATTCTTACAAGAGTATCCGCCTTCCTCTTGAATCCCATAAAATTATAAGAGTATACATTCTCTTTATGCACCGTCACCTTCCTCTCTCTTTCTTGGCTTTCTTGTGTTTTTAACACGATACAATATACTAGGTTACAACATTTATTTATAGGATTTTACAATACAAATCCTATTTGAACTATGAGATGATCTTGTCCGTTGAATGCTTGAAGAACTTGATCAGTTCTTATAGGAGTTGATTTTCTTGATCTAGAAGAATTTTAAACACTTCAAACTTTAGAAACAAATCTTTATTGAATATGAACAGATTCCAATTCGAACTCTACCAGAAAAGAAAACCTGCATGCGCCTGAATAAGAAACAGAAACCTGTTCTGGCCGTGGGCTGTTGACAGACCATTGATGGCTTTCGATAGTCCCCTGTCGACAGGCCATGATGACTGTTGAAAATCTGAGACTGGGTTTTCCCTCCGTATCTTGCTGTCGATAGGCCTTTCAACAACCTTCTGTTTGCAATCGACAGGCCCGTCGACTGCCACACAGTTTCTTGATTTGTTTTTTTTCAAGTTTTATTTTCTTCTCCAATTCGATTGAATTTTCTTGGACCATCTGTAACTTGAAAACAAGAAAAATTTCCAATAAGCTCCACCTTGACTTGCTTTACAAGCCTTTAGCAAAACACTTTGGAAATTTGAAATTATATATTGATTCTTTTCTTGATTGTAATTGTACCGTGAAGCCTTTAACTCTTGTCTCCTCTCACCGAGGCTTTTGGTTGATTCACCGTCATGTCTTAGACCATTTTGGGTCTCGTCTGAATGCATCCTTTCTCCTTCCTATAACATTTTGACCCGGTTCACATCCCGTCATAGTTTTCCTTGAAGCTCCACCTCGCGATGAGCTCCCTTCCAAGCTTATCTTTGAAACTTCATCTCGAACTGAGTTTTCTTCCTTCAGCTTGTATATTTCTCCACACTTCTCTCTTTCCATGATTACCCTGTCTCCTTGGCTAAACGAGACGACGCCTTGTTGCACTTGGATTCAGCATCTTTTTTTATCGAGCACCCCTATGGATATTAGATTGTACTGTGCCCCGCGACATACCGGACTGTCTCCAGAGCACGCACCGTCCCATCTCTGTATGTAACATTAACTGTCTCAGTGTCGATGACCTTGCAAGTCAAGCTATCCATCATTTTGACACTTCTTTCTCCTTTGCAACCAAAGAGTTGAACATCTCTTTATGGGAACATACATGAATCTTATTATTAGAATCAAATATCCAGTTTTTACCTTGAGAAGTGTTGTCTTCAATGTAGGAAGCCAATACTTCGATGTCATCGCCGCTCATTGCTACGTCTGCCTCCACAACTTTCCCTTCTTCTTCAACCACTCTTGTCGATGCTTGTAATCCTTCTTCAGTGACCCTTCTATTAACAAAAGTGATACGCTTTCGACGAGCTCGGACTTTTCTTCCTCTTTTCCCTTCCTTCCCATGGCCACCAAATCCGATCCTTCCTGGTCAACTTGATTTGGTCTTTTTCTGATCTGATTAGATAAGAGAGTTGTTGTGACCTCCTCTAAGATGAGAGTTTTTCTACCGTAAAATATGGTGGTAACGATGTGGTCATATGACTTCAGAGGCGAATTAAGAAGTATCAATGCCTTATCCTCCTTGTCGACTTGACATCAACATCTATAAGCTCAATGATGATCTTGTTGAAAAGTTTAAATGCTCCAACACTGCTGTCCTTTTCGTCATGCGTAGTTCATATAGTTGTTTCTTAAGATACAACTTGTTGGAAATATTTTTTGTCATATACAATGTTTCTAACTTTGACCATAAATCTGTAACTGTTTTTTCATCCATCACGTTGTATATGATCTCGTATGTGAGACAGTTCATGGTTCAAAGTCGCGGTCTCGGCCGTCGACTTTACCTGCACTGAGACGGATCGGTCTCGGCGACTTGGATTAGACTCGGACGATACGCGCAAAACGCTACATAAAAAGCTCAAAAAATTATGAAAAATCATGTCAAATCAAAAAAATGTAGACATCAAAATTCATATATTACATGTCCAAAATAAATTTGTTTTGAGGGGGTAATTGGGAAAATATGATGATTTGAGAGTAAATTCAGAAATATAAAAGATTTGAGGGGGTAAATGTAAAAAACTCAAATTAAAAAAAAACAAAAAAAAGAAAAGGATAAAAGAGAGATTCTTCCCTCACTCGTCCCTCTCACTTATCTCTCTACTCTCTCTCTCCCCCCTCTCTCTCGTCTCCCTCTCTCTATCTCTCTCCCCCTTTCTCTCTCGCGGCAGCGGCGGCCAGGAGTAGGCGGCGAAGGCGGGGAGAGGCGGCGGCGGTGCAGGCGGCGACAACAAGTGGGCAGGCGACGAAGGCGGAGGAGCTCTAAATCCCAAGTAAGTTTGGATTTTTTTAATTGAATCGGCCTTGACTCGGAGCTGACTCGGCCGAGTCAGTCCGAGTCGTATCGTGACATGGTCAATTCGGCCGAGTCACCTCCGAGTCAAGACCGATTCACTCGTTTCTGAGTGGATCTTTCGAATGGGTTTCAGACTCGTCTCGGTGGGAGCCGAGACGGATACGACTCGGCCGAGTCTTACCGACTTGGCCCAGTCTTCAAATCGTGAGACAGTTGCATTGTGCTTGCCACTTCAGACCTATCTCTCCTCCCAATTCTCATCTGATGTACCTGCAAGTTTTGCTGATTTTTCCTGCAAGGTCTTGTGAAGACTCTGTTACACTAGCAACACTTTCACCCGTTTTTCTGTAGACCGAGGTTTCCTTTATTATTGAATTTCTCGACCTCAAACTTGCTCGCAGAAATTCTTATCTTCGACATATTGCCTTATCGACACCCTTATGGCTCTGATACCATTGTTGTTACAATAGGCGCTCTAATATCAATTGTTATGCACAGCAAAATGTTGACAATATGTAATACTTGTAAAAAAAACTATTGTAGAGAAACTAGCAATACCAAGACAAAAGAGTAGACGTAATAACACGAGGATTTAACATGGTTTGGCCCAAACCTGGCTTACGTCCACAGGGAGAGAACTTGAGAGAGTTTTATTAATAAACTTGGTACAAGAGATCTAACCTTCTCCTTGATTCTCATAAAAGTATTCGCCTTTTTCTTGTATCTTACAAGATTACAAGAGTATACCTTCTCTCTATGCACCGTCACCTTTCTCTATCTTTCTTAGCTTTCTTTTATTTTTAGCACGTTACAATATACTGGATCACAATATTTTTTTTTATAGAATTTTACAATACAAATTCTATTTGAACTATGAGATGATCTTGGCCGTCGGATGCTTGAAGAACTTGATTAATCCTTATAGGAGTTGATTTTCTTGATCTAGAAGAATTCTAGACTCTTCAAACTTTAGAAACATATCTTCATCATATAGGAACAGATTTCTACTCAAACTCCACTAGAAAAGAAAACCTGCACGTGCCTGAATAGGAAACACACATCTTTTTTGACCGTGGGCTGTCGACAGCCCAGTGATGGCTTTCGACAGTCCTCTGTCGACAGGCCATGATGCTTGTCGAAAATCTGAGACTTGATTTTTTCTCTATATCTTGCTATTGAAAGGCCTTTCCACAACCTTCTGTGTGCAGTTGACAGGCGTATCGACTGTCACTCAATTTCTTGATCTGTTTTTTTTTAAAGTTTCACTTCTCCAATTCGATTGGATTTTCTTGAACCATTATCTCTAACTTGAAAATAAGACAAATTTCCAACAGCTCTCCCTTTGGTTCATATACTTTTTTTTTTCCCAGGAAGACACCATGTTAAGTTGTATTTGATTGACAATCTTTTCATGGAATCTTGTTTTGGTGAAAGAAAGCTTAGAAGATTACGATGATGGTGATGATTTTACCTTAAAAGTCTAAATAAGTAAAATAATATATTTTGATGATTTTGGCATCAAGTGGATGCAAAATCCACACTTTGGTAGGTGAATCTTCATTTTTTATAGTTGTTTTAGGGTAGAGACCCTAGAATGCATTTTTTGTAATGACTGGAGACATCAAAATCACACAGACACACACACACACACACAAATACTTGGCTACTTCCAGAACAATCTGGAGCATTCAATTTGATTTAGACCAATCAATAGAAGGTCCATTTTGTTAAAGTTGACTTATATTATTTAAAAGGGATAAAAAATTAATTATTTTAAATTTTGTGTGCATGCATCCATAGATAAAAAGAACGGTTGAAAGTAGCATGTTATTTAGATCTATAATTTTGGGCATACAAATTGTCAATCCAGCCATTTGATCATGATCTACACAATTAAAACCTCTTACTCACTAATTTTTATTAGATTTCAAATATTTTAGACTGGAAAAATAAGTAACTCGCCACTTAGCCGTTCATTTTGTACTCACTTGATTTTGTGTTTGTCTTGTTATCATTTATAAAGAGCTAGTGGGCCAATGCTATCATCACGCATGAGAGTTGTGGATGAGAAGAACTCAATGGGATCAAAAAAACAAAAGGGATTTGGTTTTAATATGAACTCTCGTTACTTGATATGCATGCATTCTTTCCTCTTGCTGAAAGTCCAAGTTAATTGGTTTGCATGCATGTTAGCCTCATGCTTTTGTTCATTCGGCAAGGAGAGGCGCAACAACTTTTGAATTAGTGGTGAAGCACATGTAAATAATAAGGGTCTCAATGATGAGTTCTTTAAAGCTCCGATAACCACAATCTTTTCTATGTTTAATGTTTATGTAAAATTCTATATAAAAGGGTTGTAACAAAGGTTTTTTTATTACGTGTATCAGAGGCCAAGATAAAGAGAGAGGAAGTTGATCAGTGAGAGAGAAACTCTTGTAATATTTGAAAGGTGAGTGCTTCTTGTACTATAGTATAATAAACTCAACTCTCTACAGGTGGCGTAAGTTAGGTGATGTGAAATGGTGAAGTGTGTGAATCAGAGATCAATGACAAAATAAAACTTCGATATGTTTCACCAATGATACGATCTTGGGTAGGAAAATACTTAGAACTAATAAAGCAGAATAATGGATTTAATGAAACGTGCAAGTACAACGTTACCGATTTAGATCAAAAACAAGATAATGCACTATAAATTATGATGATAGAAGCTTGTACAATCAATATATATGATCAATGAAAACAAGATAAACATAATCACACAGTCTCACAATATAGTGACAACAGATTAAATCGATAAAATAATAGAGATGATTATCAAACCAATAGATAAAGAGACAGTGTTAAGAAAAGTTATCTATTGGGCATCACAGAGACCTCAGTGACCTGTAGTGGATAACAGTGCGTAGGCCTCATCGACATGAACATTACAACTCGAAGATCACCTGAATCGGAGTCCGGATGTGAAAGTACAGACTGAAAACGACGATGGTGCACTAACATGTCTGTTCTGAGAAACAAGTTTACTGTGCTTAGCAGATCCGGGTTGAAATACTTTAGCAATTGGGTTTATGACTTAAACCCAATTCATTTTCTTTCTTTTATGGGGCAGGTTTGGGTCGGGTTTTGTTTTGAATTGGAAAACCCCACTGAGCTTTCGTCTCCTTGCCTCCTACTGCCGGTAGTGATGAGAGGCGGAGGCAGTGGTGCTCGCAGGCGGCGCTCGCCATCGAGGAGGCGGAAGAAGTGTACTGGGGGTGAGCGGTGGTGGCGTAGCCAAGTGGTCGATTGACAGAGGAGGAGAACGGGCAGGTGAGGGAGATGGGTTCGGGTTGTGGGAAAAGGAGAGGAGGAGGTTGCACTGTTGTGGCGGGCTTCTGTGCGCAAGGAAGAACGTGTGGAGGAAGGCGTGAGGTTGGCGGCGGAGATAGGTTGATTGGTTGAGAGAAGAAGAGGAAGAAGATGGTGGCGGGTTGGGTTCTCTAGTGCAAGGAGAGAGAAAGAGAGAGAGAAAGAGAGGGCAGTTTGTTGGGTTGCAAGGAGAGAGGAGAAGAAAGAGAGGAAATCAGAGAGAAAGAGAGAAGAATAGAGAGAGGAAAGGGGTAGCTGGGGTTTGAGAAGAATATGGAGAGAAGATAATTAGGTTTAGGGTATAATAAAGAAAAAAATAGGATTTAATTCCTAATCACAAAACTGAAACTCACAATATTTTCTCAAAATTCATTGCCTTCATTGTTTGATACAAGGTCTTATATAGGATTTTATAAAATTTGAATACAACTCAAGCTCCTAATCAAATTAGAACCACAATTCCAAAATAAAGAACTAAAAAACTCCTAATAAAAATAAAAATACAACTGCAAAATAAAGAAACTAAAAATAAAATTTTACCACTAGAAAATTGGAACAAAGCATTTTCTCCACCGGTGATGCGCGTGCCAAGAGCATGGCGTGCTTCTTCAACTCTGAATGTCCGCATTATTCTCCCTGGGTGGGAGAATATCGACCCCATCGAGTCAGGTGGAATAATGCTATCTCGCTATACTGGATCAATTCGCTGCAGATTATCTCGATCTAGCCGTAAATCAACAGTGGGTGTCTTTTCTCTCCGGCGGATCAAATGCTTGTGAGTTTCACTAGATTTGGTGGTAATAGTCTCATTCTTTAAAATTTTCTCAACTCTTTCATCGTAATAGGATGAGTGTTTGGAAGTGGACTAAGTGAGAAACTCTCAGAAAATGACTTAAGGGAATGCTTATCAATCAATGGGTTACAATCAAAATTCTTGTAATCTACTAGATCATTAACATTAAAAGTATATCTAATGTCATAATCTTTAAGAAGATCTATAACATAGGTATTACAATTCAGCTTATTCAAGATCTTAAAGGGTCCAACACTGCGGGCATGCAACATTTTAACAGTTCCCGAGAGAAACCGTGTCAGATAAATCCGAACCATTACATAATCTACATTAAATTTTTAAATATTTTTCTACTGTCAGTTCGTAAAGTAGGCTTCACATTACTCTATTTATTTGCATCACTGCTCTTTGTGTAGTTTGTGCACGTGTTTGTGTGATGCAAATGCAGATGCAAACTCAAATGCTTTATGGTGGGATGGTGTCAACAGTAAGGGAGAAAATAGTTTGCGGACATAATATGCATGACTAGTGGGAGATGGAGAGAGCAATAGCAATGAGAGGCAGCAAAACCAAAATAGATATATGTTTGGGCTATCCAATCTTGGGTCTCAAGGGTAGTAACTTAATCTGCTTACCCTCATGCTCAAATTGACACATGTTGTATTGACCATAAATGATGACATTTTTGTCGAACAATCACGGTCTATCTAATATGAGTTGACCTACATTCACGGTGATCACATCAAGGTTCTAAATATCGGATATCAGGATTGTATCGGATGGGGTTTTTCATACCGCATATCGGATATCGGGGGAGATATCGGGGATACGCACGCATATCGAGCGTTCATATTGGACAGTATGTATAATAAAATATTGATAACTAAAAGTTGGTTTAGTGTCATAGATATCATCTACCAAATAAAAATAATGTAATATGCATGCAAAGATGATAAAAAAATAATGTACATTTGCACATTCATGCAAAAAATAAGTTATTCATATCGGGTGATATCTCAGGCGATTTATTGCCCGATATCGGGCGATTTGTCGGCCGATATTTCAAATATCTGTTTTTTTTGCTGCAAACGATATGGCGAAAGATTTTCCCATATCATATCGGCAGTAGATAAAAAATGAGATATTGACCGATATCTCGGCCGACTCGGCCGATATTTAAAACAGGGGATCACATCACACCATATCTTGTTTTTGTAATGATTGAAATTGACTGGGACAAGAAATTTTTGTTTCACCTCAGTGTCGTGGACTCAATCCCTGACAATTTGAATGAGTAGGGGTGGAATACAACTTTTAATCTAAGATTTTCGAGCGACTTAGATGATATTACATTGATACAACTTTTATTGTTCACAATCACTTTACAGTTCTTATCCAATTTTGGCGAACGTGTGAAAGGTAGCACTTTCCTCCAATCATCCCTTTTGACTGGTTGTGAGAGGACATATCTAACAATAGATAAGTGAGTTGAGTTTGATTAATACTGTTGAGACTAACATCATCACTTGTGAACTCTTCGTCAGTTTTGGGTCATAAATGTACTCTTCAGAACTGACTCAATGGCTTTGGTGGGTATTCCATCTATTATGGTGATTCTGATGAGACTAGGATAATTGGCAGCTAAGTATCCATAACCTTGGATTTGTAGCGCTTGGTTGTGAAATTGACTTTGGGTAACTCGGGCCCTTGTTTTTGTTATCCCGTTCAAGACACTCACCCTTGATATCATTTCTATATGAAGTGGTTTGGGTACTAGACCTATTGGGTTGGGGAGATGGGAAAGGTCTAGACAGTGAGGCTTTATAATTATTACTCTTGAAGGTTCGGTTGGTCCTAACAGAATCTAAATCTTGGACTAACGCACATCCCTTCTCGAGTTCAATAATTTCTCGAGCCAACAATTCTGTGCGTAGGGCTTCTCTAAGACCAACCCTAAATTAGGAAAAGATTTGGGTGCTACTTTTCGTGCTGAAGGTACTGTAATGAATGAGGAATCCTCATCAAATTGGGCCGCATAGTCCTTGTTGGACAGTGTCTTGGGTGAATCGGTGCCAATCGTCAAGAAGGCGATCGAAGTAGGATGCTGGCACGTATTTGTTCCTAAGTTTGTCCTTCATGAAAGGCCAAGTCTTTACAGGCTCCTGACATCGGGATGCTCTTATTCTACATTCATCCAGTATTAGCAGGCTTGGCCAGTCAATTTCATGGCAACAATTTTCACTTTCCTAGGCTCAGTAAGGGGATATTATGGAAGTACCTATCGAGTTGTTATAACCAGTCTAGAAAAAGTTGTGAATCGTGACGTTCATCAAAGGTGGGGACATCCAACTTGATACTCTTCAAGTATTGGTCATCAGGATTAGGTGTGTTATGACTGTCATTGGGTGGCACTGAGGGTTCCTCAATTTTAGGTGGTTCTCGTGTTATCTCTAACTTGGCCAATCTCTCATGATCAACCTGTTAGTCTTTGCGTACCTTGCTTAAAGTCTGAGATAAGACAGTAAGCTGAGCCATTATCTCGGCAAGTGTTACTGTAGGTTGGGACTCCATAGAAGGGGAAAACTTGACTACTCTCTTAGAAGATATATGTTACCACTATGGGTGAGCATGCATTACAAAACCTAAATGAAGATGAAAAATACAAATCTCAATTAGATTTTTTATGCAAGAAAGCGGTAGAATTCCTAACAAATGCCTAAATGATACAAATCTTATCCTAACCGTGCTCTGATACCAAATTGATATAAAATGTGTGTGTGGGGAAAATCAACAATAAAATACTATCACGCTTCACCAACATGAAACGATCATTGGTAGGAAGGATAAAAACTAACAATACTAGCAAATAGTTGATCACGCACAGTTTAATTCAATTCAATCGAGAATTAATTAAGGATAATATATTATGCGTCAAGATTCTACGATTTATATCATATTTACCGTATTACAGGCAAGCAGATACACACAATTTCACGTTTGCAGACATCAGTTAAATCGATAAAAACTTAGAGATTTAAATATTAGACTCGAAATAACCAATCTGAATTAGAAACGTACTCACTGAAGATCACATGAGACAGCGTCCTTGTGGTGCTTGTAGACGCGAGAGAAACTCTCGTGGGGACCTGTTGACATGCAACGAGAGGGTACGAGGTGAGAGTACTTGATCAACATGAAGATGTCGACGGGAGAGAGGATTTGGGTCTGTGGGTTGATGCAGAGAGAGAAGAAAGAGAGGAAAGAGGAGTTAATTGGCTGTTGCTTGGGTTGCAGGGAGAAGGCGAGTAGGAGTGAAAGATTGAGAGAAAGATAGGGTAAGGGGTAGGCTAATTAGAGTTTCACAACACTAATTTAGGGTTTCTCTAATGGTTTCACACACAAAGAGAGATACTCAGGAGAGAACTCATCACTCATAAATTTTATGAAAAATTACATAAATTTCTTCATTGATTTAATTCTTGATACAAGGTGTTTGTAAATAGACTTTACAAAATTTGAATTCAATTAGAACTAAAACTACACCTCCTAATCAAAATAAAATTACAACTCTAAAATGATTAAACTAAAACCAAACTAAAAAAACTAAAACTCCTAACTAAAATAAAAATACAACTCCAAAATAAAGAAAAATTGAATTCTACTACTAATGAAAAAATGGAATGAGGCGTCATCTCCATCGGTGGTACACATGCCATGCACGTGGCTTGATGTCTACATCATCAGGTTTAGTTGAACCACGTAAATCCTCATGTGTGGATCTTTTCTTCTTGTTTATATAGTTTCTTTTATTATTTTGTATCACTGGTATCATAGATTGATTCATATATTTTTGCTTCTGCTGTATTGGATTTAGGAGTGACATATCGCTATTTGCACAACTCTTGATGCATGCAAAATTCATAAAAGCACTTGACTTTTGGTTTATATACACTCTAAATGATGTAGATCAACTTGCACTGAATGAATCATTAACTTGCTTTTTTAACGAATTTGGATGGAAAAGATTTAGACCCAAATACTTCACCAATGAGCCATGTCTATCTCTCTCTCTATGCGCGCGCATGTGGGTGCGTGTATTTATGCGCGCGCGCGGGTGTGCGCATGTGGGTGCGTGCATAAGTGCTTGTGAGTGCGAGCAATGAATGGTTTTGGGGTATGCGTGTGTGGGGATATTAGGTGTTAGAAAATTTTCTAATCTTTTAAGGATTTGAAATTAATTGAAACATTTGTGGTCCAACAAATTAAAATAAACTTTTAATATCAACCATATGTGAAGTCTATATAAAATTAATTCTATTAAAATCTTAAGAAATATGACTAAATCTATTGATATTCAAAATACATGAGCTAATTCTAAATATACTATCATGTACTATTTTGGTTCTAAAATATCATACATCTCTAGTATACTATTAAAACTGAGTAGACAATTTATTAAATTAACTCAAATAGAAAAATAAAATGAAAATCCCTCAAATTTTAATTTTAATCTAATTAAAAAGGAAAGCCATCACATTAGAGTCTCAGTTTAGCACATAATCACTACTCTTGAAAAGAAACAAAAAGCCTCATCCTTCTCCTTTTTCCTCCTTACAAAATATATTTGTATAAGAATTTTTTTTAAATTTATGACAACAAAAAAAATCAATTAGTTATAGATAAACATGAGCTTTTCATAGTCTCTTTCTTATTAATAAACGTGCTAAAAGTTTTGAATTATCCCAAGAGATCTCTTAACTATATTTAAAAAAGAGTCCACACACACATTCTCTTCCCTAAAGTCCACTTTGAGAAAGAATTCTAATATGTGTTCTTATGTTCATTTCTAGATAGTTTATATAGAAGATAACGGTAGGTTTTGAGAAGAAAAGGATAAGAAAGCATATTTTCTTTCATCTTAACATTTAATTTATTTTTAATTAATATTGTAACTAGTGTATTTGGGAGGATCTATGTCCGTTTTGAATTTTTGTTTGAATTTAGGTTATTTTATTCAACTAGAGAGTAGAGAGGTTGAGTGTTGATAATGATTATATAACTAAGAACAATATCAAATATTTAATTAGAAAAAACTCATGTTCCATATGGCAGGTTAAGATTCTTATTGACCATAGAATTTTATTTCTTTCTTTCTTATTTATTATTTTTTCTTATGTGATGTAAAAAAGATTGGGTTTTTCATGTACATGGCCTGTAAATTTTCTTAGTGAGTTTGCGTATGTGTAACATACACACACACACACACACACACACACACACACATAATGTCATGTATGTAGCGTGATTGTGTGCATGTTATATATGTCATAGTATTTTATTTTATAAAATATAGGCACATTTATTTTATGTATATGTATACGGACATACATAAATACATGCAAACAACTACAAACATACATGTGTTCGTATGCGCGTGCTCACACATGAATGTACATATTAATCTATGTGTGTGTGTGTGCGTGCACGTGCTCACACGTAAATGTACATATATTAAATAGATAGAGATCATATTTTTCTTGCTTTGTTCTCTTTGTAGTTTTCTTATTGAGTTTCAATTTAAATTTGATAACAATACATTTATATTTTTGCAGAATTCTCCATCGAGAGCTGGCACTGTTGAACTGGTCCTAATAGAAGCAACAGACCTTGTTGCTGCTGACCTAAGAGGAACAAGTGATCCTTATGTAAGAGTGCAATATGGTAATTTGAAGAAACGGACAAAGGTTGGCTATTGTTTCATCTTTTCATCATCATCTTGAGTTGCATTATTTTATGGATGTTTTAGAATATAAGTAGATAGTTTGAGTCCTATTTTGCTAGAGCTTTCCACGAATTTTACATCATCACAACATATAACTTTACTATCATCAGCAGCATATAAAACTATGCATTTCCTATCAAATTGTGGTTAGCTTGGAGCATGGCTCAAACCTTCTGAAGCTCCACAAAATAATTGACCAAAATTTTACCATCTCAATGTTGACCTGAATTGGTCCAGAGGTGGTCAAGACAATTAGCAAGAGAACCTAGAAAGGAGAGTTGGTGGTTACTAAACCTACTTTATTTGCTCATACAATTTTTAGTTCCTGCAATCAAGGTGCAACAATCCAAGTTTGGATGATTGTGGACGACGAGATGGAGATGTCGGGCTGTTGAAAGTATTTTGTGAAGAAAGAGAATGAGATGAATTCCAATCAATATGGAGCACTTTGTGAAGGTTAACCTAAGTCCATTTCGCATGTTGCAAGATAGACTTTGAACGTACAAGTCTCTTTAAAATGTTCAGGATGGACTCCAAAGTTTCTCTTTCGCTTGAAGTGAGGCGGATATTGAACATGTAAGTCTCCTTAAAATAGTGCTCCAGAAGTCATGGTGCCTCTTTCACTCAAAGTAAGGTGGACATTGAAAATAGTGCGAATCTGTCAATTGAAATAAAGAAGATCAATTAGAGGAAAAGAGAGAGACGGGGTTTTGGAGATTCTCAAACTCAACAGAAGTGGGAGTTTTGAGAGATCTTCAAACTTAGTAGTAAAAGAGAAAACTAGTTGAACGAGAGAAGACGATCGCTAAATTTGTGATATTGGTGATCGTGCATAGCCCATGAAGCCGAACTTGTTGAAGTTGAAGGCGTTATCGGGTGATAAACAAGTAGAAAAACTTTGAGGAGGGAGAAAATTTTGATGAAATGCAAAGTAGAAAGTGGCTGATGACCTCGATGGTAACAGAGAATGTCCGGACGCTAGGCACGCGCTACATGACCACTGCCTAGCGCAAACTCGAGAACTGTGTGAAAAGGACAATCAAGACATATATATATATATATATATATATATATATATATATATATATATATATATATATATATATATATATATATATATATAGAGAGAGAGAGAGAGAGAGAGAGAGAGAGAAGAGAGAGAGAGAGAGAGAGAGAGGCTCTGATAACATGTTAAATATGTTGAAGAAACTGAAATTGTCTATTGTTGATAAGGGCAATGTCCATATATAGCCATTACAATTATATAATAAGGAAACTTCTATTCCTAATACAGTTGGTATTGTTTAATCTTAATTCTAATTCTACTCTTTAACATGAAAGAGTATAATGGGAGTAGGAGGTAAGAGAGAAGATAGCTAATAGCTCTATGAAAATCACATCCTACAGTTATGAAAAATTGTAGGTTCTTGGTTGATCCACTTAAAAGGAGTATGAACTTCTTGAATCAAGATATATCTCATTGTCTATGTCACGTGTATCATAATATTAGCGACTAGTGATTGAACAAACCAGTTGTAACTCGAACTTTTTAACTAATTTTCAGCTCAATATAAGTTGAATATGAGATTATTTAAGCAAAACATGGGTAGGAATTAAGGTAGAATAGAAACATGCATGCATTAAGAAAAGTTAGCAAAACCGCAAGCAGAATCCATGGTTGATACTAAAATTTGTAACCTGTGTTATTGTCCAAACTATTTGCAACTGGTTGCGTATTTCCTCTCTCTGTGCGCGTGCGCGCGCACACGTCACATGCACACAAATACACACGTGCACATTATTTCTGTGTCCATGTATCTATTTTTTCAATAACTGGAAACCATGATTTTCAAATTTGTCTTCCATCTTCTCTCTGGTAAGGACTCTGATATATTGCATGCTTTGCAGGTTGTTCGCAAAACACTAAATCCTCAATGGAACCAGACCTTAGAGTTCCCTGACACAGGTGATCGTCTGGCTTTGCATGTGAAGGATCATAATGCTTTACTTCTCTCATCAAACATAGGTGACTGTTTTGTGGAGTATGAGAGGTTACCTCCAAATCAAACAGTCGATAAGTGGATACCTCTCCAAGGAGTTAAGAGTGGAGAGATCCACGTACAGGTGACAAGAAGAGTTCCAGAACTACAGAAAAAAGCCAGCATAGCTACTGACATCTCTTCTTTTAGCAAAGCACATAAGCTATCCGGGCAGGTAAGATTTTTACTTGAAGTTCACGTTTCTAGAATTACGGTTCAAATACATGATCATGACTTTCATGAAACAACCCTTTCCTCCTCCTCGGGCTGTTCTTATGAATCTATGATGATCATTACTCAGCATTCTTCAAAAAGTTTTATAATATGACTACATGGTAGTTAGAAAAACTTTTTCCCTCAGTGAGGAGAGAATTATAAAATTGGAATTGGAGGCAGGGTTTGATTGTCAGTGGGTGACTGAATGGATTATATTTCTTTTTCTTTTTTCTTGTGGGAGTTTCTTCTGAAGGAATAAGCTCTAATGGTGTATTAGTTGTCTGCTACTGGTGCCTCTTATAAATTATAAGTGTGTGCCGATGAAACAGCAGAAGAACGTACACTCATAGGACAGAGTGGCAATAAATATGATTTCTTGATTCTAGGTGGTCCAGGATGTCACAGCATCTAGATTGGTACCTGTCTATTCAAGCATTAAAGGAAGGGGAGGGAAGGGAAGGAAAGTGACTAAAAATTGAGCTTCTCTTTGTTTGGTTCCTGAATGGAGGTTAAAAGAGAAAAGTAAAATACTGAAAATTTGAATCTATATGGTTAAGTTCTATAATTTCTCCCACTATAAGATATTAAAAGCAAAGACAATAATCAATCACCTGATCTTCTGTACTCGTTTTCTTTTCTTTCTAGTCATGTTTTATGGAACCAAACTCCTTTTCCAAGATGTCCCATATCCACTCAGTGTCGGTGAGGTGTCCTATATCCACTCAGTGTGAATGAGGGTGGTCTTGGGTTACCTCAGGTTTAATCTGCAAAATGCTATCCCAACAAAATTTCAATTTCTTTAAATACTCTTACAAGTTACAAATATTAGGATCTACATCTTGGTCAAATACCTTAAGAAACTAGTTCCTAAGCCGTCTGGAAGAATTTTATTTATAAAGCTTCTTAGAGCTCCTCAGATGGCAAATGGGCTGCATGCTACTTCTAAAAAAATATACTCTTGGTTGTCATATGGTCATTAATTTATTATTGGGTCGTACTTGCAATAACCATCAGGAAGATTAAAAAAAATTGAATAATCTGGTTAAGACCTTATGTTCTTTCATAGAGAAAAGGATAAGCAATGCCAATAAATTCAATGATTTATGATCTGTATCACAAATCAATCCAGCCTTCTTTCCTTCTATCATTTTCTTTTCTTTTCTTTTCCTGGACAAAGGCCATGGCAGGATTGGAGCCTGGGACTTGCCACAACCCAGCCTCATCCCTTTCACGGAAGCCATGACTCTAGATCCAATCTTCTCAGAAACTGAAGAAACTATATTCACTGGTTGAGTTATTGGTTCAAATATCAGCCAATACAAACAATTTATCGTCGATATCTTGCTTTCAAAGGTCTGCTTCTACGATATGGGTAACACGGCTATATTATGTTGAAACCCATATTGGCAATATTGGATATTGGACAATATATGGCTTATATATCCTTGTCGAATATTGGCTGATATGCATTATATCGAGTCCAATTGGGTTTACTTGATAAAATAGGTGTGGATTTTCAGTTAAACTCAAACACTCTTTAGTAAAACCCAAAACCCAGTACGCATTATGTTTTTGAAACTCAAATACCCCTTGTCGAACGACTATTTGGTTCTTTTGCTGAATTCCCGGCTCAACCTTTTCTGTTCTCCTCTATACATCTCAGACCATGGTTCAAAGTCTCAGTTTTGGCCGCCGACTCGGCCGGCATCGAGACGGATCGGTCTCGACGATTCGGATCGGACTCGAACGATACGCACAAAATGTTACATAGAACGCCAAAAAAATTATGAAAAAATCATGATAAATTGTAAAAAAATGTAGACATCAAAATTCATATATCACATATTCAAAACATATCACCTAGCATTTAAAACATAACGTGAAAGTATAAATACAAGCGTCGTCGGTAGAAAGATATCAAAATACATGCATAATATAGTAAATTGCACAAAATAATTCATAAGTACATGCTAATATAGGCACAAAATCATCATTATCATCATCCCCGCGATAAGTATAGAAACCAAGTATATAGTTTCCATAAGGATAATAATATGTTTGTGGGTGAGATCCTGTAGGCTGAGATGATTGGCCAAAGGATCCAGCATCAGAGTAATATGGCGGTAGGGGTTGTGCAATATCAGCTCCATGGTGATAATACCAAAAACCTTGATATTCAGTGCTGCTAGTAGAATATTCACCAGTGCTAAAATAATCAGTGCTAGAATATTGGCCAGATGTCAAACCCAACCCCTATAAATGACCTTCAAGACTATAATGATCATGCGAGTAGTTATCACGTCCACTCGAATAATCATCGCTAGAATTGAAATCGACCAACCGATCCAAATGCCTACGCTGTTGCGAAATCCCCGCCCGGGCTCTATGATCTGTATCGTGTGTGGCATAATATTCTGAATCCCATGTCATAGCATCACTTCGTTGGCTTCCACCAACACCATGAGTCTCTTCATCATTACCGCCATCACCTCTGTAATGCCGTCATCACCATCACCGCCGTCATCATTACCGCCATCACCATCGTCGTCGCCATCACTGCCATTACCGCCACTTTCGTCACTACGACGAATACCTTCATCCAACCAACCTAAGTCATCTGATGGTAACATCGGTTGTTCTCCCTCACGAATCCACTCATCCAAAATATCATCATCATTGAAAATATTATTTAGATCAATTGGTTGTGATAATTATCAGTGTCGCTTTTGCATATCAAGTTTCTTACTCACAACCGCATATTATAATGCACAAATACTAGTTTATGCAACTTGTTCATTGCCAACCGGTTGCGCAATTTTATATGAATCAACGACCACGTGCTCCAATTTCTTTCACAATCCGATGAAGAACATATTTGGCTTAAAACTTTGATGGCAATTTTCTACAGATTGGGTGCTTTTTCGTCATAATTAATCTACCAATCAGCTGGAAGAGATTGTTACACTGCTCTTCTAGTCAGTGAGCTTTCAAATCCTTCAACTCTATCCAAAAATAATTTTATCTGTGAGAATGCACATCATAAGTGTTAATATTTGCATAACATTATATCAATGAAATAAATAAATTATTATTACCTCATTAATAGCTCTTTCTTGTTTATTAAATCCGGCTCCAATCTTTTAATGACATCCTTTACTTCATTTCTCACTTCTGAATATGTAGAAAAGTTTTTTGAATATTGGAGTGCTGGATTTAAAAATATGCTGTAATAATTTAAGTATATGATTGTTATGATATGACAGTTTTAATTTCTAGTCAACAAATAAGATTTTTAGGTAAATGAATTACCAGCAGCCAGTGTTTTAAATGTCGAATATCGGAGAAATGTCAGATGTCATAATCGGATGTCGGATTTCAGATTTTGAGATATTTCGGGGCCATTTAATAAATTTCGGACGTCATGACGGATAACAAATATATATCTTAAATGTCTTAAATAATGTAATGTTAAAATTTTTATCAAGGTAATACATACACAACTTATGCAAAATTACATAAATTTGTTTATGATAAATATACTTATCTTAATATTTTGCATACACTCACAACTCATTGTAGAAATTTCTCAATTGTTCTAACTTTCAAGACCAACCAATACATTGGGTTTTTCTTGAAATGTTAGCCTACATTTTCCCAAAATGGCGGCCAACATTTCGCCAAAATGTCGGCTGACATTTCGGATTTTACCCGAAATATCGGCTGACATTTTTCAAAACGCCATATCAAATGAGAGTGGGGATGTCGTGACGGTGAGAGCTTGAAAACGAAATGTCAGACGATATTTCGGAAATGTCGGCCGACATTTAAAACACTACCAGCAACATGCAAGTGTCTATGCAATTGTCCCTCCCAGTTTCTATCAATGATATCCCAATATTTCTTTCAATTCTTATTTGATGCCTTTATAACTAATTTTGCCTCTATTTATAACTTCACATATAATAGATAATGTAGGTTTCTTATCTTGGTCCACTATCCTCAAGACTCTAACAAGAGGATCCATAATGTTTTAGACCTCTCTCGTTTTCTTTCAAACCGGTCAGTCAAAATGAGATTAGAAACCTTATCTCGCACACTTCTTCTACTCCTTTATTTATTGAATTCACGCCATTCGGTAGTTATACACGTTCTTTTCAAATCTTTCTCATAGCGAATAAGGCTTTCAATAGAAATAAACTCGGTGGCAAACCATGTTATACCTAGTCTCAACAAATCTATCTCTGGTAAATAGTTTCATTAAATTCATCACTTTGAGGCTATTGTAAATGAATGATGTGATCATTTTAGCATCATCTAATGTCTTTTTGACTGATTTCACAGAGCCAATATCTTCAAGCATCAAATTAATACAATGTGCTGCACAAGGAGACCAAAATAAATGTTTTCTCTTCTCCATCAATATGTGACCAGCTGCTTTGAAACTTGCCTCATTATCTGTTACAACCTGCACGATATTTTCTTCACCAACTTCATCAATAACTTTATCCATTAGCGAGAATATATAATTAGCAGTTTTCGAGATATTAATTGTATCAACAGAAATATGGTAGATCATGCTTCTATTACAATAAATCATGAAATTAAGAATAGGCTTTCTATTTCAAGAACTCCAGCCATCACACATGATCGTGCAACCATACTGTGGCCATTTTGTTTTTATTGAAGCAATATATACTTCAATTTCTTTCATTTCCTCCTCTAAATATAAATTGCCAATCTGGTATCCTATAAGGCCTTTTACACCTGGGCCTGCCTCCGTAGTAGTATTAATCATGGCTTGGTAGTAATGACCACTATTAGCTGTATTGAATGGTATTGCATTGTAGTGAAAGAATTTCACCATGAATTTTTCAACCTTTTTAATATTCTCAGTTGAGAACATGCTTTTAATTGATTTCTGTTTTGTTGGGAAAATGTAAGGATCAATAGCACGAGCTGAAATTTTAGCTTCTCTCGTAGTTATACTCTGACGTAATCCACGATTAATCCCTGATCCTGAAGGCTGCGAACTATTGCCACCAATATCAACTTTTTCTGCCGATTCCAAGCCATTTCACGACTTTCTTTCATAGCTTGTTTTAGTTGTCTTCTTTCAACTCTTTCTAAACTACCAACTTCTTCAATTTCATTATCAGAATCTTCATCGATCACATCATAAAAATATTCCTCACTTAAAGATCTCATAAGTCGCTCTTTCTTGGATTTTATGACCGCTCTTTCTTTGCTACCTTCAGAAAGATGTCATCTCATTATTTGAGATACCTTTTTTGATACTCGCAAGTATCCTTCCACCTACTTGGGTACATATGCTATATGTTGCTTCAATCTAGTGATACTACCATGGACTTATTTTCCACAATAATTACACTTCACAAGTTTTCTACTTCCACCAACAGGGGTACCATGTTCCCATCCAATATCGCGTTGCTTTGGAGCCATACTGAAATTTAAAAAATTATCTGTTAAATTAAATTATAACTAAAATTAACTAAATTAACTAAATTAAATTAAGCTAAATTAAATTAAACTAAACTAGTATATACTAGATTAAGCTAAATTAACTTAATTAGCTAACTTCAATAAAATTATTAAATTACCTAACTTAATTATAATTACAAAATTTTATTAAATTAAATTAACCTAAATTAAGTTTAACTAAACTAAACTAATTTAAATTACATTAAACTCAAATAATTAAAATCAGAGAGGAACAGAAGGAGAGAGAGGGACTGGGGGATAGAGAGAGGAACAGAGGAGAGAAATAGAGAGGGATTGAGGGGAGAGAAAAACTAAGCGAGAGAGAGGGAGTGAGGAATAGAGAGAGAGAGTGAGGGATAGAGAGAGGGGGAGAGAGAGACGGAGACATAGGGAGAGAGGGAAACACAGAGGGAGAGAGAGGAATAGAGAGAGACGGAGACAGAGATGGAGAGAGGGAGACACAGAGGGAGAGAGAGGGACTGAGGGATAGAGAGATGAGCAGAGAGGAGAGGAGCAGAGAAGAGAGAGGAACAGAGAGAGGGAGAAGGAGAGAGAGAGACAGAGACAGAGAGGGAGAGGGGGGACAGAGAGACAGAGAGGAGAGGAACAGAGGGGAGAGAGAGGAACAGAGAGAGAGGGAGAGGGAGAGACAGAGAGGGACAGAGAGACACAGAGGGAGAGAGGGAGAGAGATCGACTGAGACAGAGTGGGAGAGAGAGACGGAGACAGAGACAGAGAGAGAGGGGCAGAGATGACGTAGAGAGAGAGAGGGAGAAAGATCGACGGCGAAAGCGACGCAGAGGAAGATAGAGGGAGTGAGATCGACGGAGAGAGAGGGGGAGAGAGAGACACAGAGGGAGAGGGGAGATAGATCGACGGAGAGAAAGAGGGGGGAGAGAGAGGTACCTGCGAGGAAGAGAGATCAACGGCGACGACAACGACGACGGCGACGGGGGCGTGGTTTTCTTTTTTGTTCTGATTCAGAGCGCAAAGAGGGGGCAACATGAGGGGGAGAGAGAGAGATCTCCTTTTATCTTCACGAATCACGGGTGCCGAGTCGGCTCGGGTCGGGTCCGACTCGGAGTCGACCCGGTCAACTCGACTCCGAGTCGTAGACTCAGCCGAGTCGACTCCGAGTCGGACCCAACCCGGGCCGACTCGGCACCCGGCCTTCAACTCGGGTGTCCGAGTCGTCTCCTTGATGGCCGAGTCGGATACGACTCAGCCGAGTCCTTGATCCATGTCTCAGACTGATGACTAAGAAAATTCAGACTGATAAGGATGAAAACTCAGACTAATGTGAAGAAAATGAGGAGCCCAACTGAGATGTTGTAGCTGAAGACGAGAAGGAAGCAGCCCAGTGTATATATGACTTCCTTGACGCCTTCACATGCATGCTATGACATTTTTATTAAATAGATAATATCTTGGATATTATAACTATCCTTAAGTTATTAATATTTATGTATAAATATATCGAGTGTTTGACACGAACTCCTGGGATTGATCTCATATCCTGAATGTATCATTTGATATCCGCTAACTTGATCTCTCATATTTAAACCTTGACTATATTTCTTTTCAGCACAATACAAATATCATGAGTATTTCCTTGGTTGTGTTCAATAGTACGAATAAATATATGTTAAATATTCAACATTTTATTAGATGGACGAATTGAAATATTGAGGTTTTCAAAACTGTACTAATTAAAATTTTAATCTCTTTTTACTTCAATTGTGATGGTGGGTTTTTTGTCTGAAAAACAAATACAGATCCGAGGAATCCTGAATAAATTTCACGGCTTGGTGGAGGATGGGGATCTAGAAGGCCTATCATTGGCCCTGAGCGAAGTGGATTGTATCGAGGATGCCCAAGAGGAATACATGCTTCAGCTTGAGAGGGAAAAGACATTGCTGATTGATAAAATAAGCGAGCTTGGTCACGAGATAAGTAGAACAACTTCAACCCCAGTTAAGATACCATATTGAAACTGAAACTTTGGTAAGTATATATAACTATAGCTACATCAACAAGAAGAAAAATATCATGAGATCTGTAATTTTTCATTAAAATTAGAGAAGAAAACCATATATATAGTTCCATTGAGGAAGAAGAGCAAAATAGCATTTCGATGTTTTTTCTTTACTTAAAATGGCTTTTTTACATCCCTAATAATGTAATAGTTTTTTTTTTCCCCAGTGTATATGTTTCTTTTGAGTTTCTCTGTTGCACTGTTGTTATGTACTTGCTTTCAACATATCGAAGTTTTCTTGAAGATCAGGTTCATGAGATCTCCTTTCTGTTTAGTCTATCAAAAGTCTTCCACATTATTTCTTGCTACTATAATGAGCAAAATACACCTGAAAGCATTTCGATTTTCTTTTTGTATTCGGAACAAAGACCATAGTTAGGACTGGAACCTGGGATAATGCATGCTTCAAGGAGTTAGCCGTGATCCAGAGGTTGCTGCAATGAAGCGAGAACAAATTACAAAATCATCGGTTCATATTGTAGACATGACCAGTGAGAATCACTAGCTAGAAGGTTAATGTAGCACTATGTTCGCGTTCTTTGGCTTCAGCACAAGAATGCAAGCTTCTTTATAGGATCTGAAAATGCGAGAAATATGTTTCTTTGAGTTCCTATTTGCATCTGTTTGGGCATGAACTTTCAGCAAATGACTCCAGGTTCTGGAATTTGCTTGCTTTTTTACTCTTTTCAGCACATTTGGGACAATCTGCTTCTCAGACTACTGTATAACTGTTGATGTTAGCGCAGTTGTGCTTCAGAGATGATTCTTCTTCTTGTTGTTAATGTGCGAGTTCATTAGACAAACTTGTCTCTGACTTGTTTTGTACATGATATTTCCCAAAAAGCCATCTAAATTGGTAATTGAGGTACTTGTCATGTTTCTCAACTTGGTCGGTTTTAATCCTTTGTAAAATTTATGGCTACGAGATTTGCAAATTCCTCGGAAATTCATCACGAAGGCCGTGCTTTCAACAATTCAAATTGCGGTATTTATCAAAAGTTGTGGTCTATATAAAATTTTAATTTTGTAAGCGGATAGTTTGGCCAGCGTCACTAGCTTTTTTATTGGGAAGTTTGGAAACTAAAAGAACGCTTGGTATCCAGAAATTTATTTGGGAATTTTAGATTCCCGTGCAAATTCTTGTGTTTGGCGTGAGCTTGTTCAACATTCTCAGATATTGGATTCTGATGAACATCAAATTCTCTTATTTCATGAGAATATAATTCCCACTTTGAAAGGTTAGTAGTTATATTCTTATCTCATGAGAATTCATTAAGAAATTAGTTCTCAAAATTTATCATATTTATTCTTTTCATTTTTCATCCATTCATTATCTTATATCAATATGGTGATCACTACAGCCATCATTATCACCACTGATCATTACCATTGTCGGTTGCTGCTATCATGGTCTATCGATGCTGTTGGTGACTGTTGATCATCGCCACTGTTGACTGATTGCTACAACTATTGCCAACTGTTGTCCTTGTTGCTGCCACCATCTCGGTCTTCACCATCGACCGTCGGCTGTCATCATCATCGATCGTCGCGCCACCACAGACTGCCGCCACTTGTAACCGCCAACTTTCAACGATTGTTGACCGCCGCCACCAATGATCTCCAACTGTCAATAATTGTTGATCATCGCCACCGTCGACCATCATCGCCACCAAGATTGTCGCTGCTGCCAAACCATTGCCTCTATCGCCTTATTGCCGACTGCTAACACCATCATCCCAAACGCCGACCATCATCACCGCTCGTCGGTCTCCACCGCCATCGCCGGTCATCACCCAGCACTGTAATCCTCGGATTTTTAAAGTCCCGATTTATACTTTAAATTTCAGTTAATGAGATAATATCTGGTAATTAGATCTGATAATTCATGTTATAATTATATCACTATATAAAATTATGGTATTTTAAGGAATGAGTATTCAAATTATAAGTGTTTATATACATGTGTATCTATAAAATCTATGCATGAGTAAATTAATAAAATACAAATTAATGAAATTAAGAGAGCCCAATCTTTTTTCTGCATTTTCTATTGTTTAGCCCTAAAGCCCATGGTCATAAATAACGAAACCAATGAAACAAATGGAATAAGCGCAAATAAATAAATAAATAAATAAATAAATAAAATAATGAGTTAATGGAGAGTAGCAGGTATGCATGCAGGGGAGAGATGGATGGTTAGGATTGAAGCTTGAAATTGATGAAATAGGTGGCATGAGAGGAGAATTAGAATAAAAAATATTTAAGGAAGAAAAGTGAGGCAAAATCCTCATTCTTCATCACCTTCTTCTCTCTCTCACTAAGAAACAGTACACCTTCCCTCTTCCTTCCTCTCCCTTGGTGGCCAGCGGATCAGACGGCGGCGCAGGAGGCTGACAGTCGGCGATGCAGAAGGCCGACAGAGCTGCACCATCATCATCATCATCCCTTCACCCTCTCCAGCCCACTCCTCTTTCGTTCTCTTTCTCTCTTTCTCAACCGGAGGAGGAGGAGCAAGCCGAGCTTGGCGGAGGAGGCGGCAATATAATCATCTTCATCATCTCTCCTTCATCCTCTTTCTCTTATCTCTTGACTGCCAGTGAACAGAGCGGCGGTGCCCATAGCGGAGCCGGCCAGGGAGGCGGCCAGGGGAGGCGGGCGCGCGCAAGAGGCAACACAAGTGCTGCTGCTGGATTGTGCGTGTTGAAATGGGTTTTAATGGGTTTTAAGAGTCTAACCCAAACCCGATCCATTAAGGATCCAACCTGACCCGTCAAGAAAAGGTAAGAGTATTAATTTAAGGCCTTGAAATATTACAAACTGACTCGTTGTATCGGAGTCGGATTCGGATGATTCTTGAGCCGTTGCGTTCGTGGGAGCCGTTACCAACACTGCTGATCACCGACTGCCAGTCGTGCCACTGCTGCCGCCCCGATTCACATCCACCATCACATACTGCCATGATCAACAACCGGTTGTCGCCACCACAACCTACTTCCTCCATTGTTGACCTTCGAAACAAGTGTTGATCACTACCATCGCCTACCACCATCCTACCACCATCATCGGTCGCTGCCACAGACCGATTGCTGCAATCATTACTAATCGTCGTTGTTGCCACCATCACCATCACCACTGATCTCGCCGCTAGCGCAATTGCCTTGTGCCACTTCCGCCACTTACTTGATTGTCACTAACCTCTCACTATAAGATTAATTTGAAAAAGTTTGAATAAAATATATTAAGGAATGTATTCTTTAATATATTTTTAAACGTACCAAATGCAATTAAAAATAATTTATTATAATTTATTGGCTGAATTATCTTAATTTTACTGAATGTAGTAAATGTAGTAGTGCAATATTCTTAGGGATATAATGTTTCGGAATTCAATTCATGAGAGAAGTGAATATTCCATTCGGTGTTGCAAACGCACCGTTAACTCATAAAAAAAACAATTGATAGTAGCTTTAATGTTTAAACATTTTCCCTCTCAACTTTCTAGAAATCTATTCAGGTTGTATTTTCATTGATATATTCTATATTGAAATATTTCAACTTTTTATTAACTTGTTTTTTTTTTTCTGAAGTTAATTAACGTAATAAGAGATATATAGGAGAAGAAGTTAATGTCATAAAAATAGGATGTTTTGCATCTAAAACGGAAAAAGTTATATCTCAACATTTTTCACTCCACAAAGGACAAATCCATCAGTTATGCATTTAAGATACAATATTTCAATTTTGTATCAAATACGCATCTTAATAATAGTTATTACAATAATAATTCTATTTATACCTCCAACTTGTATTCCCTTTAATAATTTAACCAAAAAAAAACCTTTAGTCCCTACAATTCCGACACTCCTCACAACTCAAACCCTAACTCTCCCCTCCTCTTTCTCTCTCTTCTCTCATCCATGCAAATTCACGTCCCCTCCCCCAAAACAGCAAAAACAAACCCTAACCCTAATGCATGCATGCCATAATCCCTCATCTCTCCTCTCTTTTATAAACCAACCCTAAAATGGCCACCCCTCCTCTCTCTCCCCCCTCCACCATGAGCCCCTCTTCGCGCGATCCTAATGGCAATCGCCCTCCCCGGCTCAAGCCCAACAAGGACTCACATATCATCAACAAACCATCATACTCTGCGGCCTCAGCCACCTCATCCACCACCACCACCAACCACGGCAAAACACCCGGTCATCATCTACACCTCCTCCCCTAAAGTCATCCACACCGAAGCCCACGATTTCATGGCCCTGGTGCAGAAGCTGACCGGCCTATCGCCTGCCAATGCTCGCGAGGATGACAATAAGCCGCCCCCTCCTCAGCCTCTTCCTTCTGATTCGAGCAGCTTTGAGGACCACTGCATTGTAAAAAATGGTGATGTGCAGCTCACTTGCTCGTCGACGTCTACCGCATCCAATTCTCTGACTGTTAATGAGGTGGCATCGTTTAAGGGAGACTCGTCGGAGTTCTTGTACTCGGAGAGTCCTTACCCCTTGTATCCAGAGTTGACGGAGATGATCTCCATTGAGACCAATGGGTTGGTTCATGGGGATTACAATTATGGAGACCATGATGATCTCTTTTGAGTTTTGGGGATTTTTTTTTTTTGGGTAATTAATTCAGTGTTTTGTTAGATGAATCATTTGGTTGGTTTTCTCTTGTGTGCAACTTGTGTGCATGTTGCTGGTTTGAACTTTTGACAGGTTTGAACTTTTGACAAACTGTTGTATGTTGTAAATTGGAAATATTGGATTTATTTTTGTTCCTTCTGTTTATCTTTGTCTGATTTAAGGATCAAGTTAGTTATTTCTTTTATTTATCCCTTATGTGTTTTAGACAATAAATACTATTGTATTTTATACTAATTGCTCTTCCCATATCTTGTTAAAGGAATTCCTAGATGGTTCCTTTAGATGGTTTTAGAGTGATGCATGCACTAACTTATTCAAGAACAAAAGTAAACAAGAAGAAAATATTTTTGATGTGCAAAAAGGAAAATGTTTTATCTCCTTTTTTGTTTTAAACATAAGAATTAATACTCTTCCAAATTTTAGAGAGAGAAAACATCTTTACAGGTCTAAGCAATTTTGGTAAATTTGATTATTTCACTAACACCAAAGCAATCAGGAGACCCGGCAATCTAAATCCAACCATAACTTCCACAACGAAATTGTAGACAACCTCTTCTCCTTCAAAAAAAGAAAAAGAAAAGATAAAAGAGTAAGGAAAAATAATTGTAGCCAAACAATTGATAATCTGGTGGAGTATTGTAAAAACTATGAACAAATGGATAACAATTGATATCCAATAAATTAAAGAAAAATATAATTCGAATGAGAGTTTGGACATGAGTAGGAAGCTAGTTCTCAGATTTCTTGTTCTTTTTCTTTCTTAGATTTCTCATTTAGATTCTTCAACTGCAATAAAAAATTTACATCAAAGCTGCATAAATTTAACCTAATTTAAAGCATGCTAGAATGAAAAATAGTCAAATATTATAGCTGATAATTATCCATAATACATAATGCAAATTTCTAAAAGAAGTGATGATTTGATTGTTCAACTAATATCCCCTTGCCTAGCCAACGTCAAGGCCGAAAACGTTCTAAAATTATAAATTTGTTATTATTCTTCTAGTTATACTTATTTCTACTCTTTTAATCCCAACAATTTAAGTCATTCATTCATGTTTCATAAAATCAGAGGAATGGATCAAGGAAAATTGTTTCAAATTGTCATCTAATTGTTTACACCTCCTACTAAATGAAAAAGTAATTAGCCCCATCTACTTCCCTTTCCTGCACATAGACTTATATGTTACAAGATTTGCTATACATTTTTTCACTTATCATAAATATTAATTTACATACATTTTTCTCCAAATTCACCTTCATATATATCGCGGATATTGTATTTGTACATGGAAAAAAAAATCCTTTCTTCAAGGAACCTTTACTTAATATTTCCTATTCCTTTTTGTTTAAATACTAAATTTTTTTGAATAAAACTGTGAGGCAAACGCACCGGACATTTCATTAACAAGAGCTTAACAAAAACCACAAGAAAGATTTCTTAAACACTAATTTTCACAGAGTCCATTTACAAACAATATTAGAAGAATCATTAACGTAAAAAAAATCTTAGATATAGACGCCTTTAAGCAGAGACATAAATTGACAACAAGCATTTTCCTAATAAAAGGCCATAGATTTCAAAAGTAAATTGCAATATGAGTACCTGACTTGTTAAGAAATCTCATAACGGATATCAAACTTTAATTTGTATCACGACGGGTACCCTATTAGGATTTTGCTTTGAATTCAATAGAATCACCGCCTTATCCTCTTTATCGATCTTCACATCCACATTAACTAAATCTGTAAGAAACTTTGTGTAGCTATTCATGTGTTCATCAATGAAGAGTCCTCTCTTCATCTGAAGCGATAAAGCCTCATCTTTAACTGCAACCGCGACTCGATGCTCTTCGTCAGATACTTTAATTCAGGATCTCCCACAGCTGCCTTGCAGATGTTTCATGCAACACATGATACTTGATTTCTTATGTCAAATAATATCTTATCAAGCCACACGCCATTCGATTCATCTTATCTCAATCCTTTTCAGTAGTAATCTCACACTTTTTCTCTAACCTTAGGGTGTCTTCGAGGTTTGATGCTGTCAATACATCCATCACCTCACATCTCCACATAAATTTGTTCTTGTCGTCGAACTTCACCACATCAATCCTCAATGGATGAGGATTCACGGATTTCATCGTAGGCGTACTATCTCCAGCTATCTTCTTAATTGATTCTTCAAACAATGCAAAAAAACAAACAGAGTTAGATCAAAAAAACTAGATAAAAATAGGATCTTTACCTCAAAGCGGAACCTTGAAGAGTTTCCGAAGCGATCTACTCCTCCAAATTTGATTCCTCGAGCAATCCAAATGCTGTTTTGAGATCGACACACGATCCCACAAACAGTTCCAATGCTGCTCCGAGATCGACACACGATCTCCGCTAAAAAGCCACCAATGCCCTTGGAATCGACACAGGATCCCACGACAAACCTGGGATGCTTTGATACCACTTGTTGCGCCTAGCGCCTCCTTGCAACAACCAACTTGAGGAACCCAAGCAATGGAGATAGATACGTCGGAGAAATACCCACACGATAAGAATAAAGAAACAAGAGAAAAAGGAAGCCAGCATAATATTTAACAAGGTTCGACAATTTGCCTATGTCCTCGAGACAAGGGAGAGAGATTTTATTGATTTAACAATCAATTACAAGTTGTTCATTGAAGATTTCAGAGGGATACTTGGGATACTAGAGATACAATCCATAAGGGCTCTAACCCTTATTTATAGCCAGAGAGTGTCAGGGTTTTAGGAAACACCAATTGGATTCGTCTCCAAATCAGAAATGAAATCCGAATCCGTTTAGGAGAGTAGATCGCCTGTCGGTCGACCGGCTCGGTCGACCAACCTTGTCCCTCGGTCGACCGGGACCAACAGAAGCTCAAGCTGTGCCAGTCGGTTGACCGCCCCGGTCGACCGTTCCCTAGCCACGGTGTCGATCGGGCTGTACCCGTGCAAGTCGTGCACGCCGGTTGACCGGGCTCTGCCTGGTCTGCTTCGAACTGTGTTCTCGCTTCCTCTGAACTCCGATCTCTGCGCTATCTCTTTCAATGAGTTTAAAAAACGCTTCCGATATATTTTATCTCCTCTTATCTCCTCTCTCCCTACATCCATCTTCTATATTTTGATCAACGTCCATGTCTTCGTCCATATCTTTGATAACTTCATGGCCGCCAAAATCTGTATCCATGTCCATCTTTCTAGTTGTGAAACCCTATCTTTCCAGTTGTGAAACCCTAACCCTCATGGCAAGTAATAAGGGTTCTTTGAATCAGTCGGCTATACTTAAATAATTTTATGGATTCCTTTCATTTCGTATTTGGATTTGCTCAGAGTCTCTCTTACAAATGAAATCAACAGGTCGATCTATTGTAGGACTAGGGACTAAAATGGGCCGGACCAGGTTTCTAGAATATGATTTGCGCACATCAATCTCAAACTTTTCCGGCCTTAAATGTCAGAACTAACTTTTACTGAAACTTATGATTTAAAATCTCGATATCGACAAACAGTCTTTAGCATCAATGTCTAAAAACTGATCATATTCAGCAAATCATACGATATTATAAGTGTCGAGTTGTCCAAATACGTTATTGTTGATATAAAATCAACCGATATTTAAAACCATGACTGAACCCAACTCTACTGCACTGAACATCGAGCCAATAACTCTGGCTTATTATTTGTATAGATAGGAATAAAAATTCATCGACCCGAGCTTTCAAGATGGCATTCCATGAGATCAAGTTTTTAAATCTACTTACTATCTATTTTAAAAGAATTATGTAATAGCAAATGTTTACTATCCAATGTAGTAATTTTTCTTTTTCTTCTTTAATTTTTTTAAAATATATGTCATAGCCTAATGCAAGAGAGATTAGAACCCTAGATCTCCACTGCAAAGAGATTTTCTACTATACTATAGTGACAGTTGCCAAGGGATGTCAAACGTTTCGGGCTCGGCCCGACCCGGGCCCGGGCACGTTAGGCCAAGGCCCGGACCGAGCCAAGCCCGCTTTGCTTGTGAAATTGGGGTGGCCAGGGTCGGCCCTAGTCCCATTTGAGGAACTCGGGTTTAGCCCGCGACCCTACCGGGATGGACTCGTGCCAGACACTGCACCGCCCGGCTCAGCCGGGCACAGATAATTAGTTAAAAAATTAAAATTTAAAAATTAGAAAAGACTAATTTGTAAATTTTTTGCAAAAGTTTGTCAAATATTCTTCTCTTTTAAAGTAATCTACAAAAATACTAATATTTTTCTATTTTTCTTAGATTTTGTGGGTGTAATTCACTGAAAACTCTCAGGAGACTATAACTCATCATCTAGGGAAGCTTAGAGGTTTAAGGCTTGTTGCTCATGCTCAGTGCAGTCGTGTTACCTGCGAAAGTGGCTCAATAATATCTTAGTCTTTTGATTTTTACTCGAGGATGAGCAAAAGATATGTGTGGGGTGTGATTATTCACGTACATTGCATATTTTGTCACATTTCTTTATTTGTTCTTATTTAAACTTTTCTATTTAATCGGTTTATTGTCTAATGATGCACATGTTGTAATTAATGAAGAAAGAGAAGAAAAGACCAATTATATCCCATTTATTCTGGATTTAAAAGATATGATTTACTAGTCCAAGCAATCAACAGAGATACACTTGAATCTAGAGATCTTAAAAGCAATCCTATCTGAAGAAACAGAGATAACTGAAAAAAGGATATCACGTGCTCAAAGATTTGACCCAACGACCAAATCTCGGCTGCGAAAATGAGGCTTTTGCCGTATTTTCGTGACTAGATTTTGGCCGTTGGGCCAGCGATTTCGCTTTTATGTTCCACTACGCTTTGACACTCTCTCCGCCTATAAATACCCCACCAAAGCAGAGCAGAAGACACAGAGAAGAGCACTAGGTTTAGGCTTTTATTTAAGGTTAGGATGTTCTTGTTTGTCAGTTAAATCAAGTAAAATTTCATTGTTCTTTTATTATTTTTTTTATTTTAGTTTAGTTCAGAAAAGAGAGGAAAGAAGAGTTATAATTTGTAACTGAAGTGACATCTAGGAAGTTCAACTCTTGCAATTCATCGTCTCGATCTTAACCCATATGTTTATGTTATTCTTTTATTATTCTTCTCGCTTAAGATTACATGAGTAACTAAATAAACATTCTGTGCTCACTAAATTCTCTCCTTTGCTCAATTTTTGCTTAATTGATTTTGAAAAGAAAACCCAGTTGAATCATTTGTATGCTTTTAATCAAGTCTTGTTATTAGCAAGTGTCCTTAAAAGCACATGATGGTGTTTATTGGATTTTAACTTTCTCTTTAAACACAACTTTTTGAAATCGTTTTTATTTCATTCTTGCTTGTTTGATGGTTTAATATTCAATATTTAAAACTATGCCAAAAAGAAGTTAAATTTCTTAAAAACTCATCTTATTTGTTTTACTTGGATGCTTCTAAAACTAAAATCTTAATTTTTGCTGATGATCCAATTGAGGCACGAAACTTTCAAGAGGAGTACATACTGAAGTAGTAGATTAGTGAGCCAGGATTCCTTCTCATTATTTCTAAAACTCATTTTCTTCACTCAAGTTCTCATCGCTATTCTTAAATCTAAATTCTTCATCGTTTTAAAACTTTCTTTGTTTTTCTTTCTCTTTAAACCAAACTCTCAATCAAAACATATTCTTTTCTTTCTTTCTTTTAGAAACAGAAAATACAACTTGATTTTTGAACAAAATACCGAAAAGCTTGCATCGTATTTTTCCTCGTGTACACGACCCATTAGCCCTAGGCTATCCGGTACATTTTAATCTCACAAGATTCTTTGATTTAATTTTTCTACTTCACGTTAGGGGTGAGCAGTAATCGGGTATACCCGAAATAACCGCCAGAAAACCGATACTCGAACCCGATTTTACCCGAACCGAAATATTTCGGTCGGGTTTCGGAGTCGGGTTCCCAAAGCCGAACCCGACCGAACCCGACCGAAAATTAAGTAAGTTAAAAAAAAATTTATATATAAATAACGAGCCTAGCGATCGCGAGACTCGCCCTCGCCCGACTTCTGTTCACTGTTCACTTCAGTCTCTCTCTCTTTCTCATTCTCTCAAAATCGAAACCCTAATCCCCAATTTCTCCGTCTCCGATCGTCTGCGCACACCGTCGATCAGCTCGAAGGCTCCGATCATCTCCTCTCGTCATCGATCATCTCGATCTCCGATCATCTCCTCTCGTCATCGATCATCTCGACCTCTTCGATCTCCGATCATCTCGATCTCTTCGATCTCCGATCATCTCCTCTCGCCGCTCCTTCGTCAAGCCGGACCGTCAATCAAGCCCAATCGCCGTTCCTTCGTCAAGCCGGACCGTCGATCAAGCACGATCGCGGATCACCACTCCTTCGTCAAGCCGGACCGTCAATCAAGCCCAATCGCCGCTCCTTCGTCAAGCCGGACCGTCGATCAAGGACGATCGCGGATCGCCACTCCTTCGTCGAGACTGAAAGTCGATCAAGCCCGATCGCCAGTCGCTACTCCTTGCCCTCAGTGCCTCACCAGCTCACCTTCTCATCTGAAGTCCGAACTACGAAGACCATGTCTCCTCCTCCTTTGCCTTCGCAATCCATTGAGGTAAATCCCCTGGATCCATTTCCTAATTAGCTAAACAAGTAGCAATTTGCAAATAATGTACTGCTTTGTTTAATTCTGAAAATTTTGATCCTTTCAATGTACTATTTTTTAAATTCTAAAAATGATTATTTGATCTCTATACAGTATTACAGTGACTGTAAATTGTAATCCGGCCATTCCTAGATGAGTTTCAATTTGCTAGCAACTAATTTCACGTATTACAGTCTACATTTGATGTTATAGAGCCAACCCTTGATTGTTAGTTGCTTCAGCTTAGATTCTCACATTCTTTTTACATGGAATTGTTATCAAATTGGCCCTAACAGGTTCGTTATTTCATTACTACTTGATGCTCATTAGTCATTACAATTTTCATTAAATCATTACCAAATCATGTGTAAAGTTTGTATTAATCACATTAAATTGAACGGAAAAAAGTATTCAAAACTGTGACAGTTTGAAGTATCCATAAGAATATTTTGTTTTAGATAATGATGAACCCATGAGAATCATGAGAAAAATATTTAAATTGTTTCCATCATAGAGTAGGATTTCATAATTTCAATGTAGGATTAAATGGATTGTTAAGAAAGAAATAACTTAGTCTTAGTTAACACATATCAAACGTTTATGCTGCCTGATTCTTTATTGTATCTGCTCCATAATTAGACCACTTCATGTCTTGAAAGTTTTGTACTATGCTGTAAGTTGTAGGAGTTAAGAGCTTGGAACTATGATTAAAAGAATTTATAGCTCAGGCCATGATAATTGAAAGTTTTGGTAATCTGTGAGTTTATTTTAATTTATTTGTAATTTTGTAGGTTACACAAGGAGATAGTGTGAATGAGAATGATGCGATCCTTTTGGATGGCAACAATGCAAGTCAATCGACTCAAGCTCAAGTCGATCCCACTCTTCAAAGTGGCCAAATATCGCAAACTCCAACAGACCAAACCCAAATTCGAAAGTTCCAACTTAAAAGAAAAGCAATGGAGCCAAGGTCAGATATTTGGAATCATTTTTCAAAAGTTTTTGAGGATAGTGTTTTGGTGTCTGCCAAATGTAATTATTGTAAAAGGTCATTTGCAGCACATCCTAAGCGAAATGGTACCACCTCACTTAAGAATCATATGGAATCATGCAAAAAACATCCTCATAATATCGACACACGCCAAAAACTCATAAGTTTGACACAATCGATGGAATCAAGTGAGGGGAGTCATAAGATGGGTACTCTAGGAAGTTGAGAATATGATGAACAAGCCATAAGAGATGCACTTAGTAAGTTCATCATCCTAAATGAGCTTCTTTTTAAATTGGTAGAGGGTATTGGATTCATATATTTCATGTCTATAGTGTGCCCTAGATTTCGTATCCCATCTCATTGGACGGTTCAAAGGGATTGTTATGAGCTTATTGGAGAGAGAAGACAAATTTGAAGAATTTGTTGAAGGCCACATGTCAAAGGGCGTGTCTCACTATGGACACTTGAACTTCTATACAAAATATCAATTACATGTGTCTCATCGTACATTGGATTGATATGATTGGAAGTTGAACAAAAAAATTCTCAACTTTTGTCCTATTTCTAGCCATAAAGGTGATGAACTCGGTAAGGCAGTAGAGAAGTGCTTAATAGAATGGGAGATTGAGAATGTCTTCACTATCACAGTTGATAATGCTAGTTCAAATGATAAAATGCTTCAATACTTGAGAAAGAAGATTAATAATTGGCGTGATAGTATGTTAGATGGGAAATTTCTTCATATGAGATGCATTGCACATGTGATTAATCTTGTTGTGAGTGATGACCTTAAAGATGTAGGAGATTCGATTAATCAGATCTGTTGGGCCATGAGATATATTAGGCAATCTCCATCAAGGCTAGCAAAGTTTAAAACATGTATTGTGACAGAAAAGCTTGTATTTACTACTTCTTTATGCTTGGATGTGTGTACTAGGTGGAACTCCACCTATTTAATATTGGCCGCCGCTCAACAATATGAAAAAGCTTTTAATACATTTTTTGAGGAAGATTCAAACTTTCGTACAGAAGAGGATAAGTATAAGCTTCCTACGGAGAATGATTGGGCAAATGCTAGGAGATTGTGCACATTGCTTAAAAAATTCTATGACCTAACATTGCGTGTGTCTGGATCTTTGTATGTGACAAGTAATACACATGTTGATGAGATTGGTAATGTGCTTGTTGTGTTGAAAAATTGCATACAATCAGATGATCTTAATATGCGAAACATTGCAGTTAAAATGAGAGAGAAATATGATAAATATTGAGGAAGTTGGGAGAACATGAACATGTTGACTACATTGCAGTGCTTCTTAATCCCCGAACAAGTTGGAGGTTTTGGGCTATGTTCTTGATGACATATTTGGTGAAGGTGTTAAGGAGAAGAGCAAATTTGTCATAGACACCGCAATTTCATTGTTTAATGAATATAAGGCCAAATATGGAACTATTAATCAAGAAGGAATAAGTGGTCAATCAATTAATGAAGGTTCAAGTGTTGCTAGCAATCTGGCCATTCCTAGTGCAAGAGCACGGTACATAAATAGAAGAAGCATACTCAGTGAGGAGATACAATTGGAGTTAGAAAGGTATTTAAGTGAAGCAAGAGAATGTGAAAGTCCTAATTTTGACATTCTTCATTATTGGAAAGTCAATAGTGAAAGTTTTCCATCCTATCTAAAATGGCTCGTGATGTGTTAGCTATTCTTATCTCTACGGTGGCTTCTGAATCCGCATTTAGTACTGGTGGACGAGTACTTGATCCATTTAGGAGCTCCTTGACTCCTAGAATTGTACAATGTTTTATTTGTACCGCGGATTGGCTTCGATCTGTCATGGCAACACAAAAAAGGACAAGTGTTGAAGAAGATTTAGATGAACTTGAGAAGTTGGATAAAGGTATGCATTTGTATATAATGAAATCTCTTGAATTTTGATTTTCTTTTTTTTTAAGGTGCTAATATTGTTGATTATATTTTGTTTTATCTCTTTCTTTTTCAGATTTAGGGAAGCTTGCGATTGAGCTTACAGCTACGGACTTGTGATTTAAAGGAGATGATAGTGATCTTGATATGATTTGGGTATAATCTATTTTGTCCATGTACTGATGTACCTCTTTCATTCATACATGCTAGACTTGCTAGTAAGTGAAGAATATAGTTTGTGCTTGGATTTTTAATGTTCATGTTGCTATATTTATGCCTATAGTGTTTTACTTAAGATCAAGTAATATGATTTCTATCTGCGTTGTTGATTTCTTTTTAGACACATTTTGGAGATAAGAGGCTTAACATTTAACATTTGAAACTTAAAAAAATGGAATACAACAAATGAACAGTTTTTTTGTTCTTTTGCTTCTTATCAAATTATTTTACAGATTACATGCAATCCCATGTTCATCATTGTCAAATCATGTTCTAATACAGTTAAGAGT